>SJYC01120231.1:0-30589 GCA_006408675.1 Madoqua kirkii
TCTACTTTTGTTAGGTCCATACCATTTCTGTCCTTTATTGAGCCCATCTTTGCATGAAATATTCCCTTGGTATCTCTAATTTTCTTGAATAGATCTCTAGTCTTTCCCATTCTGTTGTTTTCCTCTATTTCTTTGCACTGATCGCTGAGGAAGGCTTTCTTGTCTCTCCTTGCTATTCTTTGGAACTCTGCATTCAAATGCTGACATCTTTCCTTTTCTACTTTGCATTTTGTCTCTCTTCTTTTCACAGCTATTTGTAAGGCCTCCTCAGACAGCCATTTTGCTTTTTCGCTTTTCTTTTCCATGGAGATGGTCTTGATCCCTGTCTCCTGTATAATGCCATGAACCTCAGTCCATAGTTCATCAGGCACTCTGTCTGTCAGATCTAGACCCTTAAATCTATTTCTCACTTCCACTGTATAATCATAAGGGATTTGATTTAGGTCATAACTGAATGGCCTAGTGGTTTTCCCTGCTTTCTTCAACTTCAGTCTGAATTTGGCAATATATACCTTGGCTTATCGCAAATATGAGTAAATTTCAGTCATAAAAAGATTGAGGATTTATAAATAGAAATGCATGTCAATATAGAATTTTAAAGCATTCCATATTTGCACTCATCTGTATCTCCATATTTGAACCTATTCAAGGAATGAACAAATGGAAACTTACTTCTCAATAACCTTGAGTATTTCAATTCACACCTCTGAGCTTCTTCCTGTCTACAAAAGGAAGGAATTGAATCTGAAATATTTCAAGTGTTTTTCTAGTGTAAATGGGTAAGTTTGTAAATTTGGTAATGTATCAGCTCCCAGAGAGAATCCAGAAATACTTAAAAATCAAGTGTGATTAAAATAGGAAATGTTTTCCATAATCTTCTGTGATTTGAAGCTCATGTCCTCTCTGCAAATCAGGATACTTGAGACCCAGTTTTCATCAACCACCCACCTCTATGCAGACAATTCCAGATCTTCCTTTTCTGCCCTGACCTTTATATTCTCCCCCGTCACAGATTTCATCCTGTTTATGAAATATCTTTACTTAGATGTTCTGCCATCACCTAAATCTAAACATTAAAAAAAAAAAAATGGAATTCATGGTGTCCCTTTAGCCTATCTATTCTGCTTTTCCTGTTCTTCATTTTCAGGCAGAGACCGTGGGTTTCCCCTGCCCAATCCCAGTCATTCACATCTGGAGGCTAGCTTCACATTCTGATTCCTACTCAAAGTTTTTTCATTTCTGTTTTTCACATTTTCATAGTCTCATGCTTGTCTATGCCTTGTACTTCCAGACTTATTTTAGGGGCTCCCAAGCGAACCTACCTGTCTCTATTCTTTTCTTATTTTTATAGACTCTATGAAAGTTGTAGAATTCTTTCATTCAAATGCCTTTTGAGCAGCAACACAAACTTCATTCCTGACTCTAATAATTTAGCAGCTGGTATGTGGCTTTAGGGTGGTACTTATTTTTATATATAAATTCCAAGCATAAATGTTTACTTATGTAAGTTCTATCTTTCATACTAAATTAGGAGTTTGTTTAAGATTAGAACGGGGTCCTTCCCTCTCCTTCCTTTTTTTCCCTATAGATTTTATCGAATAGCCACTTGTGTAAGACATTCTACCAAGCACTTTGGCAAATACAAATATGGATGGAACGTGACTTTTATCCTTAAGAAGAGAACCTCCACTTCATAAAGTAAAGGAAACTAAAATTTATTGAGTACATTTATGTTACTGGGTTTAGGTCAAGGCATAAATTATCTTATGTGAGTCTTCTTGAAAACTTTCTTTCAGCTTTATTGATATATATTTGATATGTAACATTGTATAAGTTTAAGGTGTATAACATAATGGTTTGATATATTATAAAATGACTATCTCAATAATGTTAGTTCAATAATGTTAGTTAACATATCCATCACCTCACATAGTTTTGTGTGTGTGTGTGTGTGTGTGTGTGTGTGTGTGTGTGTGTGTGTGTGTGTGTATGGTGAGACCTTTTAAGATCTACTCTTTTAACAACTTTCAAATACATAATACATGGCATTGTTAACTATCCTCTTCTTAAAAAGTTGTGCAGTTAAATTATTATTCCCATTTTATAGGTGAAGACAAGGTTAGAAGCGGTTAAATCACTTCTAAGTTTGTTGTGGCTTCCCCAGTGGCTCATAGGTAAAGAATCTGCCTGCTAAGGCAGGTGACATGGGCTACATTCCTGAATCTGGAAGATCCTCTGGAGAAGGAAATGGCAAATCATTCCAATATTCTTGCCTGGAGAATCCCATGGACAGAGTAGCCTGGTGGGTGACAGTCCATGGGGTCACAAAGAGCTGGTCACAACTTAGCAACTAACAACAAAAAAGGTTTATTGACTGTGAAACCCCATTTCTTCCACGGGCCTGTACTGGAATCTATATTTAATAGTTCCTAAATTAATGGTATTAATTCTGGTATTATAACAGCATGTTTTCCAAATGGTTGCTTGCAAGTTTAAGTAATTAATATGCATCTAGACTTTCGGTTTCTTTTCTCATAAATAAGTGGTGCTGTGGTTACCAACATAAACAAGTTTATTATTTAGATCATAAACACTATTGTAAACAGTATTCCATAGAACACAGAAGACCTATGTATCTGAGAAACTATATAATAATACGATATTATATTTAGATCTCAAAAATTGTATTTAATTTTTAAAATTCATTTAAAAATGTACATTTGTTCCTTAATTATGTATCATATGCTGCCTTTTAAGAAAAAGATGTAGCATATAGCTATTCTCTCAGATGAATTATTTTGTTAATCCTGTCTTTCTATAAACCTTGGTAGGGCTTTTTTAGGATGCCCATTATTAAACAAAATAAGGCTATTTTTTTCCCTCCAAGACCACACACCACGTAAAATAGAGTTGTATCTGGAGTGATTTTGTCAACAGTCATCAAAAGAACATCAGATAGTTTCTGTGATAGCCATGGCTCAAAATCTCTATCAGGTTGAGAGGTAAATAGTAAAGACAAACATGTGTTTTTTTTCCTGCCTGCAAATTCACTGCCTTTCAAGATTACTTGAAAGGTAATAGTGTATGATAAAAGTTATAGTGTATGATAAAAGTTCTTAAGTTCCCTTGTTTATAGTAAAACCACTGCCTCTCTACCGCAAACCTATTTTGTGAGAACATGATATTTAAAAACTTTGCATATAAATTATCAAATTATTTCTGATAATTATTTTAAATGTTTGTATAAAGCTAAACAATCTTTATCAGGAAAAACCTCTGCAGTTATTTAAAATGAGATTAAGACAAACTCCCTCCAAAGATAAATAAAGGTAGAGATAATAAAGATTAAGATAGTGACAAAGAAATTAATAAGGGGAAGGTGGAGGGAAAGGAAGGGAAAGGAAAAATAATAATGAAGCTAAAATATGAGTTTCCACATGGATCATTATTGACAGAAGTTTGTGTGATTCCTTGTCTGTCCCTGCATTGTGAAACACACATGAGTTTCCTTCTTTCCTAGGCTTAGATAGTATTATGGATGGTTAAGATTTTCTGTACCTATCAAGTTCTTAAGAGTAACTGAGTTAGCTAAGGTTTGAAGACTAAACTCCACACAGTAGTTACCAGCACAGGATTTTCCTGACACTAGAGAGAAATAATCATCTAGTTCTGGAAATGCCCTCCAGCAATTCCTGCCCCTCACCCCCACCCCGCCCAACCTCCATAGAGCCTGATGTCTGGTAAGTAAACTTCAGTCTCCAGTACTATCAGTCTTTTGCTTTTCAGAAACACTTAATTCAACTAATTTTTTTTTTAGTCCTAGATAAAAGGATACCTGACTGTCCTCTTAATGTCTGCTCTAGTCCATCTGCCATCATCTGCTATGCTTGGTGATTTATCTCTTCCATAGCTTGTCAATTAAAAGTGCTTACAAAGACAAAATCTGCAATAATGTTTCTAGCATGTTTAATAGAGTTTGGTTAAGTAAACATCCTCAACCAAAGCAGCAAGAGATCTTAAAATAAACAGAGCTACTGTGCCAAGTTCACAATTACTTACATATTTAGTGCTCTGCCCATCTTCTAAGCACAGTCATTAAAACCAGATTTGTGTACTTAATGTAATTGTCTTGAAACCATAGCTGTTTAAATACTATAGGGCATTTACATACTTGAACCTTTTTTATTCTCTTTACTCCTTCAGTTTTAAAATAAAAACTGGAATTTGTTTCACAACACTAATTTCAAGGTAGCTAGTAACAACTCTCTAGAACAAGCCAGACCAAATTACTGATCCTGCTGCTGCTGCTGCTAAGTCACTTCACTCGTGTCTGACTCTGTGTAGCCCCATAGACGGCAGCCCACCAAGCTCCCCCGTCCCTGGGATTCTCCAGGCAAGAACACTGGAGTGGGTTGCCATTTCCTTCTCCAATGCATGAAAGTGAAAAGTGAAAGTGAAGTCGCTCAGTCATGTCCAACTCTCAGCGAACCCATGGACTGCAGCCTACCAGGCTCCTCCATCCAATGGGATTTTCCACTGATCCTAGTAGAGTCAACTATTAGTTGGGGGAGACACACTGTTGTTCAGATTCTCCAAACCAAGTGTTCTTTGGGAAAATACTGAGAAGTTTCAAATCCCAACTTAAAAGGGTAACATGGTTAGTTTCTTAAAAGTCCAGTTAAAATGACAACCAAAAAATATCAGTACAAAATGTAGCAATGTAAGAAGTATTAGATAAATATATAAATTTTGAAGAAAGTCTGACCTGGAGATATAATCTTACCTCACTGGCTCTCAGTTTCTGGCCTGGGAAATAGTGGTGATGGTGAGAAATGTAGCTATTTTGGAAGGTGATTTTTTAAATTAAAGATAATAGTATAATGAATTTATTCACATATTCATGTTCAATAAGTGTTAGCTATTATGGTGTTCAAATATATTAGAATATAATTCCAATTTTATATTTCCATCATTATTCATATTCATGCAAGAAAGTTGTTGATTTTCAAATATTTCTGCCATATATTTATCTAAGAATTTATATTCATCTGTTGACTATAGTGGCTTGCTCTTGCTCCAGTATGAACACTTTAAGCTAAGAGATTCCATTGAAGGAGTGGATGATGGACATAAAATGAACACAGAATCTGAGGAGCTGTCCTCATGGGTCAGTGTTGAGTTCTATTTTGTTTAACTATATCATTAGTGAACTGAGAAAAGGAAGTAAGTAGCATGAGAAACATATCTGCAGATGATAAATGAAGATGAACCCCAAATTCCCAGGAGAGGAGAATATAAATAGATTCTCAGAAAGTTCTGAAATTGGTAGCAAAGAAAGAAATGTAGACCTAAATAACAATCTTCCATATAAG
This sequence comes from Madoqua kirkii, assembly GCA_006408675.1. NCBI lineage: Eukaryota > Metazoa > Chordata > Mammalia > Artiodactyla > Bovidae > Madoqua > Madoqua kirkii. The sequence goes on from SJYC01120231.1 coordinate 5,373, forward strand.
CACATGCACATTTTAATAATGTGAGACCCAGAAAGAGGGAAGAGCTAAGCTGATAGATGGTTCGATAGTACAACTTGGAATGGCGCAGAAGCCCAAAAGAACACAGTATACATTCTCTAATGTTAAACGCAAGCTACCTTTCTCATTGCTTAAATGTATCAATATTTCCCTTGTAGCTCAGTTGGTAAAGAATCTGCCTGCAGTTTAGGGACTCAGGTTCAATTCCTGATTGGGAAAATTCCCTGGAGAAGGAAATGGCAACCCACTCCAGTATTCTTGCCTGGAGAATTCCATGAACAGAGAAGCCTAGCAGACTACAGTTCATGGAGTTGCAAGAGTCAGACAGGAATGAGCGACTAGCACACAAATGTAATTATGAAATTGAGGAGATTACAGTCTAGCATAGTGTCGAGAAGGTCTCAGGTTTGAGACACAGCAATGGTATGAGTTTGTGTGGCCTTCTGCTTCTGTAAAATAAAGAGAATTATATTACACACTTCGTAGGGTTGTTTTGATGGTAAAATGAGTATAGCATGAGATTGTAAATTTCATGAGATCAGTACTGGTTGTGGTTTGCTCACAGTTGCGTCTCCATCATCTGTTGTGATGTCTGACATGTGATGGGCAATGAACACAAGTATTTTGAGATATAATATTGAATCACTGTTGTTTTGAAGGTTAGGTAATATATATGAGAAACTATCTTGAGCTTTTATTTATTTACTTGATTACTTAACTGCCTCCTTGCCTAGGATGCCAGCTCCATGCGAGCAAGGAAATTGCTTTCTTATTCCTTGCTATATTCCCAGTATCTAGAACTTTGGCATTCAAATGTGGTTTTCCAGCCAGTGCATGGATCACCTGGAAATTTTTTGAAATGGTAGTATTATGGACCTAGATCCAGACCTGCTGAATTAGAATCTGCATTTACTATCCACTGATAATTCTTAAACACATTAAATTCAAGAAGCACTGGTTTATCCTATCCCTAGTATTTTCTCTATAGACTGTTATTAGATAAATGACTGCAAATTATATATTAGATTTAGCAGATTTAGCATGTATAAAATTTACATTTAGCAGATTTAAAATTCTTACTACATGTATACATAATGTTCTTAATAGCTTCAATGAGGTATAATTTACATATCATAAAATTCATCCATTTAAAATATAAATCCAATGACTTTTAGTAAATTTACAGAGTAGTGCAACCAGTCCTACAATCTAATTTGAGGAAATTTCCATGATTCTAAAAAAAAGTTCCCATCTGCAATCATTCCCCATTTTCAACCTCAATCCCAAAACCAACTACTATTATAAATTGTTTTAATATCCACCCGCCCATTTTCTATTTTAGACACAGAATAACTAAAGGGAGAACAAGTAAATCTCTTCCATTCATACTTCAGTAAATAAGAATGATTCTTGAATGAGTTTCACTGTGATTTAACTTGCCATTAACCACATCTAAATGGAATTGATAAACAACTAAGAATTCAAATGTGGTTCAAGACAGATGTTTACCACTTTCAGGGAACAAAACATTTTCAAATAGTTTGAAACTTACTGAGCACACATTTACAAGCAAACATTATCAGTCTAACAAAAACAGAAGCCAAAAGATTTTAGTCTTCTTTAATAAGCTAATTACAAATCATTGCTTATCCAATCAAGGCCAGTCCCTAAGCCAGTTTACAAGCTTTAACTTAAGTTCCTATTTGATGTTTTGCATTTCTTTAGAAATTTGTGTTAGCTGAGACTGACCTTCTTTGGAAAAGTCTCTTAACTCATTCATGCCCTCTACTGAATTCAGGTCCTTAAGTTCTTTCCCATGGACTTTTGAGCAGGCCAGTAAATGATCTCATTGGCCCCAATACTCTGTACTTATTTATCTCTTGTATTCTGTCCTCCCAACTCCAAGAGGAGGTATTTCAAGTCCTTCTGCTTCAAAAACTTACATGATTCAAAACTACCCACAAAATGAAGTCCAAACTCTCTCTCACACATTTAGTCCAGCCTTTTTTTCCTGTCTCATTGCTTGCCACACTCACATTCCCATAGGCCTATTAAGCATGCTACACTTTTCTCTATTCTCAAAACTTGCCAAGCACATCACACTTCCTCTTTATCTTTGCTAAGGCGTTCCCTCCCTGTTGAATATTGTCCCTTTTTCTCCATTCTTAGGCTTTGGAATCATATTATTTTGTTGTTATTCAGTCACTAAGTCGTGTCTGACTCTGCAACCCCTTATTTAGACAACAGCAAATACTTCTGTAACCCATTTTAAAATGTTCAGTCCTTCACTCAATCAGAATTTTCTCTTTCCCTTGTATTAACTTATTACTGTATTTTAACTCAAATTTATTATATAGAATAGTGAATACTATGCCATAGTTAATTATGTATCCCACCACATTTCATAGTATCTGGAATATAGTAGGGGGCTTAATAAAGAATATATGAATTTATGAATGGTTGAGGAATCTTTGAAATCTTGCCTTTGAAGATTGTCGGAACTGGACTAGTTATGACCTCTGAATGAGACATATACTTCCAACTTCTCAACTGGGAGTACTTTGTGCCTTTTGTGTATGTCCCTTTTGTACAAAAGTATTTTTTGAAACTTTTAAATTTCCTGTTTGAGATAAGGGAAAGCATTATTAACAAGATGGGATTTTTGTAGAATTGGTCCTAGATCCCTGGTTTATGATGGAAGTTAATATCCTGTTTCATCCATTTAAAATCACAGGCTCGAAAGGAATTGAAAGACCATTTTTTTCAAGCCATTAATTTTCCAGATAAGGGAAATATTGTTCAGTGTCTTTATTTGTACAGTTTTCTTTTTCATCTCACATGGTTGAGATTTGGGTTTTGTTTTCAATCCTTTATTCAATATTTCTCTGTTGAATGATAATTGATTCACAATAATATGTTGGTTTCTGCCATAACACAATGTTTATCAGCTATAAGCATACATATCTCTTTATTAATGACTTAATTACATGTTCTGCTTTGAAATGTCCTTTCTCTGCACAGGATTTTGAAAGCAACAAAACTATTTCATAAAGAAGGATTGGTTTCCTGGGGCATAACTCACCACTCTACTTCACTTGCAATAGAATGTTCCTTTCTGAACATTATTTGCCACTCAGTAGCCATTAGATGGAGAAGGCAATGGCACCCAACTCCAGTACTCTTGCCTGGAATATCCAATGGGCGGAGGAGCCTGGTAGGCTGCCGTCTATGGGGGTCACACAGAGTCGGACACGACTGAAACGACTTAGCAGCAGCAGCACCAGCCATTAGGTACTGTGTGAATGCTGGAGTGGATAGCATTTCCCATCTCCAGGAATGAAAATAAATTCAGTTCAGTTCAGTTCAGTCACTCAGTCGTGTCTGACTCTTTGTGACCCCATGAATTGCAGCATGCCAGGCCTCCCTGTCCATCACCATCTCCCGGAATTTACTCAAACTCACATCCACTGAGTCGATGATGCCATCCAGCCATATCATCCTCTGCTGTCCCCTTCTCCTCCTGCCCCCAAACCCCCTCAGCATCAGAGTCTTTTCCAATGAGTCAACTCTTTGCATGAGGTGGTCAAAGTACTGGAGCTTCAGCTTTAGCATCATTCCTTCCAAACAACACCCTGATCTTCAGAATGGACTGGTTGGATCTCCTTGAAGGCCAAGGGACTCTCAAGAGTTTTCTCCAACACCATAGTTCAAAAGCATCAATTCTTCAGCACTCAGCTTTCTTCACAGTCCAACTCTCACATCCATACATGACCACAGGAAAAACCATAGCCTTGACTAGACAGACCTTTGTTGGCAAAGTAATGTCTCTGCTTTTGAATATGCTATCTAGGTTGGTCATAACTTTTCTTCCAAGGAGTAAGAACAAAAGGGAGGACAATGATAGTACTTTACTTCATATGGTTACTTTGTGTAATTAATGATAAATGTGTATTCAGTTCAGTTCAGTCACTCAGTCATGTCTGCCTCTTTGTGACCCCATGAATCGCAGCACACCAGACATCCATGTCCATCACCTACTCCCGGAGTTCACTCAAACTCATGTCCATCGAGTCAGTGATGCCATCCAGCCATTTCATCCTCTGTCGTCCCCTTCTCCTCCTGCCCCCAAATCCCTCCCAGCATCAGAGTCTTTTCCAGTGAGTCAGCTCTTTGCATCAGGTGGCCAAAGTATTGGAGTTTCAGCTTTAACATCAGTCCTTCCAACGAACACCCAGGACTGATGTCCTTTAGAATGGACTGGTTTGATCTCCTTGCAGTCCAAGGGACTCTCAAGAGTCTTCTCCAACACTACACATCAAAAGCATCAATTCTTCTGCACTCAGCCTTCTTCACAGTCCAACTCTCACATCCATCCATGACCACTGGAAAAACCATAGCCTTGACTAGACTGACCTTTGTTGGCAAAGTAATGTCCCTGCTTTTGAATATGCTATCTAGGTTGGTCATAACTTTCCTTCCAAGGAGTAAGTGTCTTTCAACTTCATGGATGTAATCATCATCTGCACTGATTTTGGAGCCCCCTAAAATAAAGTCTGACACTGTCTCCACTGTTTCCCCAACTATTTCCCATGAAGTGATGGGACCGGATGCCATGATCATCGTTTTCTGAGTGTTGAGCTTTAAGCCAACTTTTTCACTCTCCTCTTTCACTTTTACTTTTTAGTTCCTCTTCACTTTCTGCCATAAGGGTAGTATCATCTGCATATCTGAAGTTATTGATTTTCTCCCAGCAATCTTGATGCCAGCTTGTGTTTCTCCCAGTTCAGCATTTCTCATGAGGTACTCTGCATAGAAGTCAAATAAGCAGGTTGACAATATACAGGCTTGATGTACTCCTTTTCCTATTTGGAACCAGTCTGTTGTTCCATATCCTGTTCTAACTGTTGCTTTCTGACCTGTATACAGGTTTCTCAAGAGGCAGGTCAGGTGGTCTGGTATTCCCATCTCTTTCAGAATTTTCCACAGTTTATTATGATCCACACAGTCAAAGGCTTTGGCATAGTCAATAAAGCAGAAATAGATGCTTTTCTGGTACTCTCTTCCTTTTTCTAGGATCCAGTGGATGTTGGTAATTTGATCTCTGGTTCCTCTGCCTTTTCTAAAACCAGCTTGAACATCTGGAAGTTCACGGTTCATGTACTGCTGAAGCCTGGCTTGGAGAATTTTGAGCATTACTTTACTAGCATGTGAGATAAATGCAATTGTTAGGTAGTTTGAGCATTCTTTGCCATTGCCTTTTTTTGGGATTGGAGTGAAAGCTGACATTTTCCAGTTCTGTGGCCACTGGTGAGTTTTCCAAATTTGCTGGCATATTGAGTGTAGCACTTTGACAGCATCATCTTTCAGGATTTGAAATAGCTCAACTGAAATTTCATCACCTCCACTAGCTTTGTTTGTAGTGATGCTTTCTAAGGCCCACTTGACTTCACATTCCAAGTGAGGAGATACCGCTCCTCCAAGGTAAGGAGCAGTGGCTGTGCTTTGCTGGAGCAGCCATGAAAAGATACCCTACACCAAAGGTAAGAGAAATTGAAGTAAGACAGTAGGTGTTGCAAGAGGGCATCAGAGGGCAGACACACAAACCATAATCACAGAAAACTAGTCAATCTTATCATACAGACCACAGCCTTGTCTAAGTCAGTGAAACTAAGCCAGGCCATGTAGAGCCACTCAGGATGGGCAGGTGATGGTGGAGAGATGTGACAGAATGTGGTCCACTGGAGAAGGGAATGGTGAACCACTTCAGTATTCTTGCCTTGAGAATCCCATGAACAGTATAAAAATGTGTATTAGGTATTTATTAATGGAGCTAAAATGCAGCAAGTTTTTAAGAAACTTACCATCCTTTTGGGAACAGAAGACAAGAACAAAGTTTAAGAAAATAATTTTTTTTCCTTTGGATTATCTACACTCTCCAATTCAAGGCCAAAGTTCTCCTAGTGGTAGCAGTGGGAAGGAAATTAAAGGAGGGGAGAGGGTAGCATAGGCTGGTCTGTCAGACCCTCTCTGCTACTATGCTAGCCTATTGTCCTTATAATAACAACAGCTCTTCATACTCTTTTTAGATGGGTGATTATATTGTGTTTCTTTGCTCCTGAAGGATTCTAGGTCTCTGGGTAAAAGTTATTATTTTTTAATATTTTTTTAAATTGGAGCATAACTGCTTTGCAATGCTCCATTAGTTTCTCCTGTACAACAATGTGAATCAGCTATAAGTATACTTATATCCCCTCCTTCTTGACCCTTCCTCCCACCACTCCCTCATCCTATCCCTCTAGGTCATCAAAGAGACCAAGCTGACCTTCCTGTGCTATAGAACAGCTTCCCAGCAGCTATCTATACTCTCTCAATTTGTCCCCTTCACTTTCCCCATGTCCCCATGTCCACTCTCTACACTTTCTGCCCTGGAAATAGGTTCATCCATACTGTTTTTCTAGATTCCATATATATGTGTAAATATACTTTATTTGTTTTTATCTTTCTGAGTTACTTCACTCTGTATGACAGACTCTAGGTTCATACACATCACTGCAAATGATCCAATTTCTTTCCTTTTTATGACTGAGTATGTTCCATTGTCTATATGTACCACACCTTTTTTATCCATTCTTCTGTTTATGGACATTTAGGTGGCTTCCACGTTCTGACTGTTGCAAATAGTGCTGCAATGAACACTGGGGTACATGTGTCTTTTTGAACTACCGTATGACCCAGTGATATGAGTACTGGGCATATACTTTGAGAAAATACATTATTGGTTGTTCATACAGCTTAAGTCCTCAAGGTATCTCAGAAAGACACTTAGGACACTAAAGACACTTATACACTATACCCAAGGCCCTCGATAGACATCATCTCTTCTTTCCTGGGAAAGAAATGGCACCTGGGTAATTGTAGCCCAAACCACCTTGACTGGGCATTGCAAGAGCTTAACTGGATATTCAGGGAGTACATTCTAATTTTTTTCTTATACACAAATCCATGATTATCTTGTACATTTAAAAAACACAAGGTAATAGCCAGCATTTTCTCCATACTCCCTTGCCCTACATCAGTGATGCTACCACATATCTCGGGTCCAAGGAATCCATCTTTTAAAATAGCACATTATATGCAACTTGAAAACCATGTGCTTAATCTATATTCTCTACCATGAAAATGTGCTTTAAAAATAATATGATTCAATAATATACCAAATCTCTTGTTTCACACAGTTGCATTCAAAATTCTCAGTGGTAACTGGGGACTCCTAAGTTCTATATCCTCAAAGTAAAGGAAATGAATAATGAAACACAAAATATGTAAAGATTATAAAGCAATGGATGTGAATTTTCACTTTTTCAATGAACTAAAATATTTTATTAAATCTACACAGCATTTGTTACCTGTATCACTTACTATTATTTTTTAGCAAACCTCACTTTAGATATGGGATCTTATATGAATGAACATATAGACAACATGATCAAAAAGAAGGTATAAATGCAACATTCATTTTTAAAATTTAATATTGTTGTTCATTGTTCAGTCGCCCCAGTCATGTCCGACTCTGCAACCCCATGGACTGCAGCATGCCAGTCCTCTCTGTCTTCACTGTCTTTCGAAGTTTACCAAAGTTCATGTTCACTGCATCAATGATGCTATTCAGCCATCTCATTCTCTGATGCTCTTTTCTTCTGTCCTCAATCATTCTCAGCATCAGGGAATTTTGCAATGAGTTAGCTGTTCACATTAGGTGACCAGAATACTGGAATGTTAGCTTCAGCATCAGTCCTTCCAAAGGGGATTCAGGATTGATTTCCCTTAAGATTGACTGGTTTGATCTCCTTGCTTTTCAGGGGATTCAGAGGAGTAATCTCCAGCACCATGTAGTTCGAAGGTATCAATTCTTTGGCACTCCACCTTCTTTACAGTCCAGCCCTCAACAACCACGTGTAACCACTGGAAAAAAACCACAGCCTAGACCATATAAACCTTTATTGGCAGAGTAATCTCTGTTCTTTACGTTCAGTTCACTCACTCAGTTGTATCTGACTCTTTGCGAACCCATGAATCACAGCACACCAGGCCTCCCTGTCCATCACCAACTCTTGGAGTTCACTCAGACTCACATCCATCGAGTCAATGATGCCACTGAGCCATCTCATCCTCAGCCGTCCCCTTCTCCTCCTGCCCCCAATCCCTCCCAGCATCAGAGTCTTTCCAATGAGTCAACTCTTCGCATGAGGTGGCCAAAGTACTGGAGTTTCAGCTTCAGCATCATTCCCTCCAAAGAAATCCCAGGGCTGACCTCCTTCAGAATGGACTGGTTGGATCTCCTTGCAGTCCAAGGGACTCTCAAGAGTCTTCTCCAACACCACACTTCAAAAGCATCAATTCTTCGGCGCTCAGCCTTCTTCACAGTCCAACTCTCACATCCATACATGACCACAGGAAAAACCATTGCCTTGACTAGACGGACCTTAGTCGGCAAAGTAATGTCTCTGCTTTTGAATATGCTATCTAGATTGGTCATAACTTTTCTTCCAAGGAGTAAGCATCTTTTAATTTCATGGCTGAAGTCACCATCTGCAGTGATTTTGGAGAGGGTCGCAAAGAGTTGGGTACAATTGAGCGACTAACACTAGGTTGGTGATAGCTTTTCTTCCAAGGGGCAAGCATCTTTTAATTTCATGGCTGCAGTCACCATCTGCAGTGATTTTGGAGCCCCCCAAAATAAAGTCTGACACTGTTTCCACTGTTTCCCCATCTATTTCCCATGAAGTGATGGGACCGGATGCCATAATCTTCATTTTCTGAATGTTGAGCTTTAGGCCAACTTTTTCACTCTCCACCTTCCCTTTCATCAAGAGGCTTTTTGGTTCCTCTTCACTTTCTGCCTTAAATGTGGTGTCATCTGCATATATGAGGTTATTGATATTTCTCCCGGAAATCTTGATTCCAGCTTGTGTTTCTTCCAGTCCAGCATTTCTCATGATGTTCTCTGCATATAAGTTAAATAAGCAGGGTGACAATATACAGCCTTGATGGACTCCTTTTCCTATTAGGAACCAGTCTGTTGTTCCATGTCCAGTTCCAACTGTTGCTTCCTGACCTGCATACAGATTTCTCAAGACGCCGGTCAGGTGGTCTGGTATTCCCATCCTCTCAGAATTTTCCAGTTTATTCTGATCCACCACCAGCAGGAGGCAGAAAAGGGTGTGCAAGAGTCCCTCAAATCCCAAAGCACAGATTTTTTATGCTATAGAAATAAACAAACTTATTTCTCATTGACGAACATGAGAATTGGAACCTTTAATTGTAAAGGTTCCTACTTTGATTAATAAAGATGTGTTCGAGCCTAGTTACAATGATTTAAAATTCACAGTCCGAAACCACAGTTACTTTTTCACCAACCTAATAGTTCTATTCGAGTTTTTTGAGACACCTCCATATTCATTTCCAAAGTGGCTGGCGGGAAGCAGGGATGTGATCAGTCACCAGTTTCGGGCATTCAGACCATTTGTAGCCTTCGTTTCTTCCCCCTGTACTCGCTTCCCTCTCCTCTCCCTGTAGGCCCACTCTCTGCTTTTGCCAGTCTCTGCAGCAGGACCTGACCCCATCCCCCAGGGCTTCTAGCAACCGCATCGGGGTGTGGCAGTGCCAGTGCCCAGGAGAGGACGGGATCGGTCCCCCTGGGCCACATGTCCACTCCTGGTCCACCCAGCTACAGATGCATTGGCCACGCAGGGTCAGCGTGGAGCACAGAAAGAGCTGAGGACTGGCTTGTGAGAGGATCTGGACACGCAGCTGGTGAAAGGCTGCCTCTCCACTTTCCTCTGCTGCAAACCACCTTCACTCCTTGGTTCTCAGACCGAGAGGACAGCCTCTCATCCTCACTGCTCTCCACAAGAGAAGACGCTGTTACTGAGAGGGCCCGCCTGCAGCGCCGTCATCCCAGGGGAAGCCCTGCCCCCGCGCCCGGCACCCCAGGCAGCTATCACACACTGCCCCTCACAGACGATCACACAACCACAACACACACAACCACAACACAGCCCTTCACACACAATCACACACAGCCCTTCACACACACACACAACCACAACACAGTCCTTCACACACACACACAATCACACCACACACTATCACAACACAGCCGTTCACACACACACACACACACACACTATACTGTATAGGTTTTCATAGCTTTCCTGACAAGAAGCAAATGTCTTCTGATTTCATGGCTGAAGTCACCATCCCCAGTGATTTTAGAGCCAAAGAAGAGGAAACCTGTCACTACTTCCACATTTTCTCTCTGAATTTGCCATAAAGTAATGAGGCCAGATACCATGATCTTAGTTTTTAAATTTTTTAAATTTAGTTTTAAACTTTATTTTAGATGTGGGCTCTTATAAATGAATAGATAGACAACATGGTCATCAAAAAGAAAGTATAAATACAATATTATTTTTTTAATTTGATATATATCATGGTTTTAAGTTGATGCCACTTTTTAAAGAGCTGACCATTTATCACAAGAATGTGCCCAGTTTGGTAAAAGGAATTCAATGTAGCCTAATTAATTCTAGTTTATTTTTCCACTGGAGAGATCTATACTACTTTGTAGATAGTTCAGTATAATTGCCAAAGTGGTTATGAGACTTTAGATGGATACCAGCCCTCACCACTGTATAACCCAAATTTTCCAGCAGCACAAACCAAATTGTCAGTTCAGGTAGGTGTATTAGCATTATATTTTGGATTCTTTTCACACATACATTTTCAGCTTTATAATGTACAAGTAATCAGTTGGAATAAAAAAATGCAGAAAAGTTTCTAAGCTATTTAGAGTTATGGATTGTAGCCTCCATTTCATAATCATTATAAACATCTTTTAGTTCACAGGACAATATGTTATGCTTCAGGTACTCAGTGAAAATGAGTCAATACTTTTATTATGGTTGTCAGCTTCTAAAATAAATGCGCAACTCCTATGAACATAAAATAAGTTAGTATGAGGAAACTTAAAGGAAATTGATATTCTTAATTTATCAGTTTATTAATTATCTTAGGCCAAGATTTTTCAAGCTTGTTCAAACACTAATTTAATTCACATTTAAATTGACTTAGCTTGGCCAGAAAAGACATACATTTTAGATAACAAACAAAATTTTATGTCAAAGTTGATCATTCCCACCTGCAATGAATGAAAATTCCTGCTGTTCATATCCTCACCAGAATTTGGTATAGTAAATATTCTGGGAATTTTGCCATTCTAATAAGTATATAATAGATTCTTTCATTCCATTTTCATATATTTAAATATAATTTTCTAAAAGTTAGAAGATGTATGGATTGCTAAAATTTGATTTCACCTGTAATTTCTGTTGTAAAGAAAACAATAAAAGATTTATCCATCTATTCATTAAATAAACATCAATGAGCATTATTTTATGTCTTACAAGGGCTGGAATGCATTAGGATACTGGATTAAACATCCCAGACATGTTCTTGCAGTCATAGAAAGCGTTATTAAAGGAAGAGATTCAGAAAACAAATGTATTAAAAAAATGAATCAACTATTTAATTTTAGAGAGGTGAAAGTGATATGCAGACAATAAAACAGGGTAATATAAGCATCTGGTACAGAGAGAAGACACTATGCATCTCTAGAAAGGTCTTGCTAAGGACATGTTTATTATAACTATTTATGAAGCTTTCTGAGGAAGAGCTTCTTGTGCAGAGTGTAGAAGTGCAAGCACAACTGGGTTGAAAGGACATTTACTCTCTTCAGATCAGCACAAGTGCCAGAGTTCTGATCCTAGTTGAGTCAAATAGCTTTAGTGTCCAATTGAAATAATGAGATTTGGAACCAAGGAGTCAAAAATCATCCCAAAACTTTATACTTGAAATCCCCAACCACCAAGGAGCAACAGTCTCTGAGCAACTATCAGAATCAATACAGCAATAAAAGGAGATACCTATAAGTGTTCCAAGGCTAACAAACACACAACAACAGAAATATGCTTTAACACTTGATAGGTAAAAATATCAAACCATTTATCCAGCTGTGTGTTTAACACATTTTTTGGATGCCTATATGTGAAAGGCATATTGAAAAGCAGAGACATTATTTTGCCAACAAAGGTCCATCTAGTCAAGGCTATGGTTTTTCCAGTGGTCATGGATGGATGTCAGTTGGACAGTGAAGAAAGATGAGCACTGAAGAATTGATGCTTTTGAACTGTGGTGTTGGAGAAGTCTCTTGAGAGTTCATTGGACTGCAAGAAGATCCAACCAGTCCATTCTGAAGGAGATCAGCCCTGGATATCCTTTGGAAGGACTGATGCTGAAGCTGAAAGTCCAGTACTTTGGCCACCTCAGGCGAAGAGTCGACTCATTGAAAAAGACTCTGATTCTGGGGGGGATTGGGGGCAGCAGGCAAAGGGGACAACAGAGGATGAGATGGCTGTATGGCATCACTGACTCGATGGATGTGAGTCTGAGTGAATTCCAGGAGTTGGTAATGGACAGGGAGGCCTGGTGTGCTGCAATTCATGGGGTCGCAAAGAGTTGGACACGACTGAATGACTGAACTGAACTGAAATGAATGTGAAAGGAACTTTCTTCTAGGCAGTGAGGCTACAGGACTGGAAGCTAAAAATTTAAAAGGATAAAATTTCCTTATCCTCATGGAACTCAAATTCTTCTATGCTGGGGCAAACGTTGAATAACACAGTGAACTAGAGTATGTTGTATGGTAGTAAGTGATAGAAAAATAAAGCAGAAAAAGGGCATTAAGTCGTAGGTTTGTAACTTTTAAACAGGTATTTCAGGAGAGGTATTCTGAGAAGTTCTTTTAACAAGATGTAAATTCAGTGATACATGCAAAGAGCATTCTAGAAAAAAGGGACTGAAAGGGGAAGGTCTTGAGGAAGGAGGAAACTTGGTTTTAATGAACATACACATACATGACATACATACAAAAATCCATGCCTACTACATACATACAAAAGGGAACAAATATAAATACAAGCATCTTGAGAAATAGTGTGGGTTTAGTTCCAGACCACCACAATAAAGTAAGCCACAAATTTTTTTTTCTTCAGTGCAAATAGTTATGTTTACACTATAGTCTATTAAATATGTAAACTATTATGTTTAAAAAATGTACATATCTTAATTTAAAAATACTGTATTGGGGAGAGGTTCAAGATGGAGGACATACATGTATATGTTTGGCTGGGTCACGTTAAATTCAGTGATACATGCAAAGAGCATTCTAGAAAAAAGGGACTGAAAGGGGAAGGTCTTGAGGAAGGAGGAAACTTGGTTTTAATGAACATACACATACATGACATACATACAAAAATCCATGCCTACTACATACATACAAAAGGGAACAAATATAAATACAAGCATCTTGAGAAATAGTGTGGGTTTAGTTCCAGACCACCACAATAAAGTAAGCCACAAATTTTTTTTTCTTCAGTGCAAATAGTTATGTTTACACTATAGTCTATTAAATATGTAAACTATTATGTTTAAAAAATGTACATATCTTAATTTAAAAATACTGTATTGGGGAGAGGTTCAAGATGGAGGACATACATGTATATGTTTGGCTGGGTCACGTTGCTGTAGGGCAGAAACTAATACGGCTTTGTAAAGCAATTATCCTCCAAATAAAAGGCAAAATAAAAACAGGAAAAGAAAAATACTGTATTGCTAAAAAAAAAATGCTAACCATCATCTGAGCTTTCACTGAGTCAGAGTAACACAAAGATCACTGATTACAGACCATAACCAAATAATGATGAAAACACTTGAAATATTGTAAGAATTACCAAAATGTAACACAGAGACACAAAATCAGCAAGTGCTATTGGAAAAAAAAATGGCACTGATAGACTTACTTTATATAGGACTGACACAAACCTTTGATTTGGAAAAAAACAATGTTCATGAGGGGCAATAAAGCAAAGCAGCATAAAATGAGATATGTTGTGTCTCTATGCACTGACACAAACATACACTTATACCTACATGAATATGCAGACATATAAAAGGTAGTCAGTCAAGTTGGAACAAGAAAAAAAAAGAGAGTATTTGTAGAGAATATCATATAGGAAATGAATGTGTGATACTTTTGGAGGACATTACAAGCTAGTTAAGGAATTTAGCTTTTATGCTAAATGAGATGGGGAATTAATGGAGGTCTTTGAGCAAAGACATGGAACAACAGACTAGTTTCAAATAGGAAAAGGAGTACATCAAGGCTGTATGTTGTCACCCTGCTTATTTAACTTATATGCAGAGTACATCATGAGAAACGCTGGGCTAGAAGAAACAGAAGCTGGAATCAAGACTGCCAGGAGAAATATCAGTAACCTCAGATATGCAGATGACACCACCTTTATGGCAGAAAGTGAAGAGCTAAAAAGTCTCTTGATGAAAGTGAAACTCCAAGATATGGTAATGAACAGGGAGGCCTGGCATTCATGGGGTCACAAAGAGTCGGACACGACTGAGCAACTGAACAGAAGTGAACTTGAGCAAAGAATGACAAATTCTGACTTGTGTTTTTAAAGTTCTCCTCTGTGTTACTTGAAAGCACAGCCATCATAATTAAATGAATTAGATGTGACAGGACAGAAAACATGGAGTCCAGAATGACACCTTGGCTTGAGCCTAAGCAACAAGAAGACAGTATTTGCCAGTGACCAAATAAAGTAGTCTATGGGAGGGATATGTAGTATGGGAAGACAAAGAATTTCGTTTTCTACATACCAAGTTTGAGACTTGACCAAAAGACATCCACATTTACATGATGAAAAGAAAATAGCAAAAACAAATATGGAGAGGTAGACAAGGGGATATCGATTTGCCAGTGTGCTTGACTCTCAAAATTTTTCAACTTTTTCTTAAAACAATTTCCAAATTAGGGTTTCAAAACTAATGCTGAGCAAAATAGCAGTAAGTGTAGAAGACTATGTATAATTTAATTATGCATTTACCTTAAACAATAATCAACTCAGTTGAAAATATGAAATTTCTTGTTTGTTGAAAAAATATTCTTTCTATTTATGTCAGAAAACAGACATAACAGACATATCTTTTCTTTTGAAGGGTTTTTGAGGAAAGAGTTAGGCATTTGGTGATGCTAATGTCAATTTTAATCACTTCATCTCCGATGTACAAATTTCAGGGACTGGCTTTGCATGTCAAGTTTTTTCCTTATGTTCGCATTCAAAGATTTTATAGCAGAAGCATGAAATCTCTCAAAGTTCTAAATCAAGTCAATAGACGTTGTGGAAAATAAGCATCTGACACTTAAGTAAAATGTAGTCAGTTTCCAAAAGCATGCTGCTTTACTGACTGAAGAAGACCAACAATTGAATACTGAATAAAGGTGTAATAAATATTTCTATTACATTGTGATTGCCATTTATTGCTGTCTGCATTGTTCAGGAGAGGGATATAAACTACACAACAGGAAGACTCTGAATTAAGGATCCCCAAAAGAAACAAATGGCATAGACAATGGGATGTTTACAAATTTGTAAGTAGATTTTGCGATTCCCAGGTAACTCAGTGACAAAGAATCTACATGCCAATGCAGGAGATGTGAGTTCAATCCCTGGGTCACTAAGAGCCCCTGGAAAAGAAAATGGCAACCCACCTCAGAGAGAGGGATATAAACTACACAACAGGAAGACTCTGAATTAAGGATCCCCAAAAGAAACAAATGGCATAGACAATGGGATGTTTACAAATTTGTAAGTAGATTTTGCGATTCCCAGGTAACTCAGTGACAAAGAATCTACATGCCAATGCAGGAGATGTGAGTTCAATCCCTGGGTCACTAAGAGCCCCTGGAAAAGAAAATGGCAACCCACCTCAGTATTCTTGCCTAGAAAATCCCATGGACAGAGGAGCCTGGCAGGCTACAGTCCGCAGGTCGCAAAGAATTGGATACAACTTAGTGACTAAACAGGAGGTTTCAGAAAGGCAAAGAAGGGCAGAACAACATCCCAGGACTTGTGAAAAGAAAGAAGGAGATCCTAGACTGAATGGTAAAGGAAGAGAGCATTTAATGGAAGCAGGAAAGACTTGTTTGTATAGAGGACAATTTACTAGGGCCAGTAGCTTTTGACAAAAGGATACTGGCAAGCCAAAGTGACTGATTAGTGTGGGAACTGAGAAAGCCAACATCCTGGGGCCATTTCCTCCCTCCTCCTTATCTCCTGTGATGTCTTGACCTGTCCAACCTCAACTTGAAGCCAGAGGTCAAAGGTGACCATAAAGCAGTGCGTGAGCTTTGTTTCTTGGGGCACAGAATAGGATGAAGGGCAATATGAGATATGGAAGCACAAGTGGGAAATATCCAGTGAAGCTTTCCCCTAATAGAACATCAGATATTTAATGATTTAATGCAGAAAAAGCCACAAACCCTACATGCAGCTGGAGAGATTCTCAAATCTTTTCTCAGGTTAACATCATGTCGCTGCCTACCAATTCTATTACCCATACTCGTTTTTGCACTGGTTCAGTCAGTTGTGCACTTCTATTCATGAGTCAAGTAGTCAATAGAAGAAAATATTTAAGGTATAGGGAAAGAACATGTCTAAACTTCAACTTGAACAGAGCTGGACTTCTAGCTGCTATAGTCTAAGACAATGAGTAACTTAAAATTGGAAGTTCCCTTCATGGTATGTCAATGAGTTTTGCCAACATGATCCCTAAATTTGAAAGACTAAATTTTCAATTTCCATTGAAACACTTCATACCATTGGATCTGTCTCTCTACCTGATACCCTTTGATGATGTCTTTTCCTCCCCCCTGCGTGGTCCCTTCATTCACTTGTGATGTCTTAGTGAAAGAAGATTGTAGCTTAGTGGTTTCTCGGCAGGTTGAGGATTTTGGTGAGAAACACCATATATAATTTTAATTGGCTTGCCTACACCCGAATAGTGTAACCATGAGGGCTTCTCCTTTGTTTCGACAAATCTCTGTCAGCGAGGCAGCATGGTATTCTTCATTCCACCACTTTTGGGAAAATGACAGAACAAAGAGCAATCCAGAGTGTACAGACTTTCCTCAAGCCTCCTCTCAATAACCTCCAAGGGAATTACACCAGGCAAAACCTCTGTTAAGTCTGGACCATTCTTACAGTTTGGAGAATTGGAAGGTATCAGTCTAAAAAGTAGGTACAGTGCACAGGAGGATATTGATCAAGAAGGCTGGTGGTTGTACCTTAGTTTTACATGATTTAGCTGAGATACATCATTTATTCCCATAGCTTCTAGGCAATCTGGGAGAGTACTTCAAAATTTAATTATGCTCCTTTTTGTGTGTGGAAGTCAGCTTAAAGAGAAGAGAGAAAAATAAAAGTAAAGGTAAGTGAATTATAAAATACTCTGGCAGGGATAAAAGGGAAAATGGTGGTTTCACAGAGCAATCATGATAGTAAAAAGTGGAAGGGAAGTTTAGACAAGAGAAATAGATTCTCTAGGTCAGAGGAATCTCTGTATGTTGCTTGGACCAAGAGGGCATACTAGACATGGCTAACAGCAATGGATGGATGCAAAGTTAAGACAAGTTTCCACTCATGTATCATGCATAATCAAGACTGTCCTACCTTCCAAGTTCCCTAGAACTTAGAATCAATACAGCACCTGGGATGAACCAACACAGTGGTAGGATGAAGTAAGATTTTAGACACACTTAGAATCAAGTCAGTAGTGGGAAGAAGTAAGGTTTTAGACAGTTTTAACTGTAATGTGACTGAGCTGCAGATCTGAATTGCTATCCATTGAAGAGGAGGAAGGGAAAAGGAATCAAATTTTACCGAGATAGATACATTTCTCTCTCATATGGTAAATTGTAACTCAGGGCCAGAAATTCAAATGAGTTCAAGAAAGAAACAATGACACTTGCGATTTCACACATGGAAGTTTGTAACTATAGTTAAATCTATTCCGTGTTTTGTCTATCCTTTGAATATAGAAAATAGTTATGGTAGCCAATAAGAAATGATGGATTTTCATGATAAAACCTTAGCTTCTGAGCTTTTCTCTCCTTTATAAAATATAATTATAAGGCTATATATGTTTTTACCCCAGAATGGAATATGTTTTCCATTGATGTATCAGAAAGTTACGATTCTTGCCAAAGTTAGAAGATAGAAATTAACTCCTAATGGTGAAAGAACACAAAAGACTAAAATAGTTCATAGTTGTATCATATAGACATTAGGATTACATGCAAAGAGGCAGCATCCTCAAAGAGAGACAGAAAAGCTATTTCTGAGTTGAAAAGTAATTAGGCATAGAGATTTCTTTGCTCTTGGAAGAAATGTTTCCTTAAAATTATAACTAATAACAAAAAGCAGAAAAGAATACTAAACTATGAATTTGAAAAATTTTAAGGCCAAATTGTGATTTGAGGAAATGTCTCACATGAACTAATAAGGAACTGCACAGAGCTATAGGGCAAACTGTTGAGAAGCAGATATTCATTGGTGAATCAAAGAAATATAAAAGGAAGAGAGTAGACTATAATGTGAGTCAGTTCATTGAAAAGCATTTGCCCAGCTACTTGATGAAGTGGAAATTAATTTTTTATACATAATTATATTAGATTAACTGCATGTTACAATATGTCTCATTTCATGATGTGGATGCAACGATTTATATATGGTTTTCATAATATCTTAATTAAGAAATTGATCACATATATCAATACTTTGTTCTGGAGAGGAATCTATAAGATTTCAGGTACCTAACCTTTTCATAATCAATCTGAAAAGATTTGACTCCTAGGGGTCTCTTTGGGACAAGTGGGAATATTATTGATATTTTGACATGGCTATCCGTTTTCAATCACTTCTTATCTCTTCTATGCTCCATGCTTAGTCGCTTAGTCATGTTTGACTCTGCAACTCTTTGGAATGTAGCCTTCCAGGCTGCTCTGTCCATGGGACTTTTCAGGCAAGAATACTGGAGTGGGTAGCCAATTCCTCCTCCAGGAGATCTTTCTGACCCAGGGACTGAAACTGCATCTCCTGAGGGTCCTGCATTGAGGGCAGATTCTTTACCTGCTAAGCTATTGGGGAAGCCCCTCTATCTCCTAGACATATCTAATTGGATTTGGCAAAATATGATACACCTATGAAATTTTGGCTTGAGATGGTCCAAAATCTTCTCCTGTTTGGAGGGTGCTAAATCAGCCAAGTAAAACTCTCTGCTGAAAAATGTGTATCTCAAGTGCATGCATAGAAGACAGGTTACTTGAGTCTAGTGAGTCTAGCGGCAATGGTACTGAGCTATTGAACTCTCTATTTTTGAGGTCTGCTGATCATTGTAGTCATAATACTTCTCCTGGAGTAAATGGATGATTCGGAAAATGACATCACACACAAGGCCTCTTTTTCTGTGCACCATTACAATTTATCCCCACTACCGAATAAAAGTACCTATTTTCCTTGCTATAAGACCTACCCTGGTTGATGTCTAGATCAGGTCAACATCACTCGATTATTAGTCTCCAACTCTGGTGCCTAGAGAGTTAAAACTAAGTGAGGATCCCATCTAACAGAATACTGAGTAATCAAACACTGTACACACTGTTTCAGTTAATATGAATAAAACAGTGCAACCACAGAGATTACTAGGATGGCACAATACTACTGAATAAAGTCAACAACCATGTTGATTCAAGGAGGACAACACCCAGTGCACACAAACTCATGAATACATACACAGGCAAAGATACACATACACAAATTCCTTCCACATCTGACATTGTCTTTGAATCTCATTTGGACAGTAAATAGGATGAATAATTGCCTTTCCCAATAACTTTTTTCAAAGTACTACTCACTTCACTCACTGCCACCTATGCCTGTTTCATTGTTTTATGTAAGTATAACTGCTTTTTTTAAATATCACAATATCCCAATGTTTTTCTTTTTCATTTTTCATCCCAGTGTAGTATCTCCAAAGTGAGTGAGTAACTGTTTTAAAGATTTTATTTATTTTTTATTGAAGGATAATTGCTTTATAAAATTTTTCTGTTTTCTGCCAAACCTCAAAATGAATCAGTCATAGGTATACATATATTCTATCCCTTTGGGCCTCCCTCCCATCTCCTGTCCCATCCCACTGCTCTAGGTTGATACAGAAGCCCTGTCTGAGTTTTCAGAGCCATAAAGCAAATGGCTATCTATTTTACATATGACAATGTAAGTCTCCGTGATATTCTTTCCATACATCTCACCCTCTCCCCCCCACCTCCCCATATCCATGTCTATTATCTATGTCTGTTTCTCCATTCTTGCCCTGTAAATAAATTCTTCAGCACCATTTTTCTAGATTCTGTATCTATGCATTAGAATATGATATTTATCTTTCTCTTTCGGACTTTCTTCAGTTTGTATACTAGGTTCTAGGTTCATCCACCTCATTAGAACTGACTCAAATATGTTCCCTTTATGGCTGAGTAATATTCCACTCTGTATACGTACCATAACTTCTTTATCCATTCATGTCGATGGCCATCTAGGTTGCTTCCATGTTCTAGCTATTGTAAATGGCACTGCAATGAGCAATGGGATACCTGTGTCCCTTTCAATTTTGGTTTTTTCAGGGGATATGCCTAGGAGTGGGATTGCTGGGTCATTTTTTTTTTTTTAAGGAATCTCCATTTCATCTTCCGTAGTAATTGTGTCAATTTAATTTCCCACCAACAGTGCAAGAGTGTTCCATTTACTCAACACCTTCTCCAGCATTTATTGTTTGTAGACTTTTTGATGATGGTCATTCTGATCAGTGTGAGGTAATATCTCATTGTAGTTTTGATTTGCATTTCTCTAATAATGTGTGACTTACTATTAGAGACTTTATATTTTGGGCTCCAAAATCATTGCAGATGGTGATTGCATCCATGTAATTAAAAGATGCTTGCTCCTCAGGAGGAAAGCTGTGACCAACCTAGACAGCATATTAAAAGGCAGAAACATTACTTTGCCAACAAAGGTCTGTCTAGTCAAAGCTATGGTTTTTCTAGTAGTCATGTATGGATGTGAGAGTCAGGATATAAAGAAAGCTGAATGCCAAGGAACTGATGCTTTTAAACTGTCGTGTTGGAGAAGACTCTTGAGAGTCCTTTGGACTGCAAGGAGATTTAACCAGTCAATCCTAAAGGAAATCAGTCCTGAATATCCACTAGAAGGATGGATGCTGAAGCTGAAACTCCAATACTTTGGCCACCTGATGTGAAGAACTGACTCACTAGGAAAGACCTTGATGCTGGGAAAGATTGAAGATGTGAGGAGAAGGGGACGACAGAGGATGAGATGCTTGGATGGCATCACTGACTCGATGGGCATGAGTTTGAGTAAGCTCCAGAAGTTGGTGATGTACAGGGAAGCTTGGATTGCTGCAGTCCATGGGATCACAAAGAGTCGGACATGACTAAATGACTGAATTGAAGTGAACTGAATGATGAGCAATGTTGAGAATCTTTTCATGTGTTTGTTAGGGCTTCCCTGGTGGCTCAGATGGTAAAGCGTCTGTCTGCCTGCAATGAGAGAGACCCGAGTTCGATCCCTGGGTCAGGAAGATCCTCTGGAGTAGGCAATGGCACCCAACTCCAGTACTCTTGCCTGGAAAATCCCATGGATGGAGGAGCCTGGTAGGCTGCAGTCCATGGGGTCTCCAAGAGTCGGACACGACTGAGCAACTTCACTTTTACTTTCATACACTGGAGAAGGAAATGGCAACCCACTCCAATGTTCTTGCTTGGAGAATCCCAGGGAAGGGGGAGCCTGGTGGGCTGCCGTCTGTGGGGTTGCACAGAGTCAGACACGACTGAAGTGACTTAGCAATAGTAGCCATCTGTATGTCTTCTTTGGAGAAATGTCTGTTTAGGTCTTTTTCACACTTTTTGATTGCTTTGTTTATCTGGTATTGAGTTGTATGAGCTGCTTGTATATAAATTAATCCTTTGGCAATTGTTTCATTTGCTAGTATTTTCTCCCCTTCTGAGGGTTGTCTTTTCACCTTGCTTATAGTTTCCTTTGCTGTGCAAAAGCTTTTAAATTTAATCAGGTCCCACTTGTTTGCTTTGCCCCCCCATTATTCTAGAAGGTGTGTCATAGAGGATCTTGATTTATGTCATCTAGCATTCTACTTATGTTTTCCCCTAATAATAGGTTTAGTTTCTGGTGATACATTTAGGTCTTTAATCCATTTTGATTTTATCTTTGTGTGTGGTGTTAGGAAGTGTTCTAATTTCATTCTTTTACACATAGCTGTCCAGTTTTCCCAGCACCACTTACTGAAGATGCTGTCTTTGCCTCATTGCATATTCTTGCCTCCTTTGTCAAAAATAAGGTATCAATAGTTGCATGGTTTTATTTCTGGGCTTCCTATCTTGTTCCATTGGTCTATATATCTTTTTTTGTGCCAGTACCATACTGTCTTGATGACTGTAGCTTTGTAGTATAATCTGAAGTTAGGAAGGTTGATTCCTCTAGCTCCATTCTTCTTTCTCAAGACTGCTTTGGCCATTTGGGGTCTTTTGAGTTTCCATATGAATTGTGAAATTTTTTGTTCTAGTTCTGTGAAAAATGCCATTGGTAATTTCATAGGAATTGCATTGAATCTGTATATTGTGTTTTTAGCATAGTCATTTTCACCATATCAATTCTTCCTACACAGGAAAATGGAATATGCCTCCATCTGTGTATGTCATCTTTGATTTCTTTCATAAGTGGCTTATAATTTTCTGTGTAGAATTCTTTTGTCTCCTTAGGTAAGTTTATTCTTAGATATTTAATTCTTTTTGTTGCAATGGTGAATGGGATTGATTCCTTAATTTAGTATATGGAAATGCAAGTGATTTCTGTGTATTGATTTTATTTGTGCAACTTTGATAAATTCAGTGATTAGCTCTAGTAATTTTCTGATACTATTTACAGTATCATGTCATCTGCAAAGAGTGAGAGCTTTACTTCTTCTTTTCCAAGCTGGATTCCTTTTATTTCTTTTTCTTCTCTGATTGCTGTAGCTAGGACTTCCAGAACTATGTTGAATAATAGTGGTGAAAGTGGACACTCTTTCCTTGTTCCTGATCTTAGAGGGGAATGCTTTCAGTTTTTCACCATTGAGAATGATGTTTGTTGTAGGTTTATCATATATGGCCTTTAGTACATTGAGGTAGGTTCCTTCTATGCCCACTTTGTGAAGTTTTAATCATAAATGGGTGTTGAATTTTGTCAAAGGCTTTTTCTGTACCTATTGAGATTATCATATGATTTTATATTTCAATTTGTTAATATGGTGTATCACATTGATTGATTTGCATATATTGAAGAATCCTTGCATCCCTGGAATAAACCCAACTTGATCATGGTGCAGCTTTTTGACGTGTTGCTGAATTCTGTTTGCTAAAATTTTGTTGAGGATTTTTGCATCTATGTTCATCAGTGATATTGGCCTGTAGTTTTCTTTTTGTGTTGTCTTTGTCTGGTTTTGGTACAGAGGTGATTGTGGCCTTATAGAATGAATTTGGAAGTGATCCTGCCTCTGCAGTTTTTTGAAAGAGTTCTAGAAGAATAGAATTAACTCTTCTTTAAGTGTCTGATAGAATTCTGTGAAGCCATGTGGTCCTGGGCTTTTGTTTTAGGGGAGATTTTTAATCACAGCTTTGCTCTCAGTGGGTTGTTCATAATTTCTACTTCTTCCTGGTTCAGTCTTGGAAGTTTGAACTTTTCTTACAATCTGTCTGTTTCTTTCAGATTATCTTTTTTTTATTGTCATACAGTTGTTCATAATAATCTCTTATAATCATTTGTATTTCTGCATTGTCTATTAAAATCTCTTCTTTTTCAATTCTAATTTTGTTGAGTTGATTCCTTTCTCTTTTTCCCTCATGAGTCTAGCCAAAGGTTTGTCAATTTTTTTCATCTTCTCAAAGAAAAAGTTTTTAGTTTTATTAATCTTTACTATTGTTTCTTTCATTTCTTTTTTATTTTTATTTTTTTCTGCTCAGATCTTTCTGATTTCTTTTATTCTGCTAATTTGGGTGGTTTTTTTTTTCCCCAGTTGTTTTAGTTGTAAAGTTAGGTTGTCTATTCAATGTTTTTCTTTTTTCTTGAGGTAGGGTTGTGTTGCTATAAACATCTCTTGTAGAACTGTTTTTGCTGTATTCTGTAGGTTTTGAGTTGTCATGATTTCACTATCATTTGTTTCCAGAAATTCTTTGATTTCTCTTTTGATTTCTTCAGGAATCTGTTTATTTTTTAGAAATGTGTTGTTTAATTTTCATGTGTTTGTGTTTCTTACAGTTTTTTCTTGTAATGGATATCTAGTCTCATAGCATTGTGGTCAGTGATACAATTTCAATTTTCTTAAATTTCCTGAGGTATGATTTGTGACCCAAGATGTGGTCTATCCTGGAGAATGTTCCATGTGCAGTTGAAAAGAAGGTCTATTCATTTGCATTTGGATGGAATGTCTTGAAGATATCAATGAGATCCACCCCATCTAATGTATCATTTAAGATTTGTGCTTTCTTTTTAATTTTCTGTTTTGATGATCTGTCCTTTGGTGTGAGTGGGGTATTAAAGTCTCCTACTACTATTGTGTCACTGTCAACTTCTCCTTTTACGTCTGTTAGTGTTTGTCTTATGTATAGAGGTGCCTCTATGATGGGCGCATAGATATTTACAATTGTTAAGTCTTCCTCTTGGATTCATCACTTGATCAATTGTAGTATCCCTCCTTATCTTTTGTAATCTTCTTTATTATAAGGCCTATTTTGTCTGATATGAGGAGTGCTACTCCAGCTTTCTTTTGCTTCCCATTTGCATGGAATATATTTTTCCATCTTTTCACTTTCAGTGCATATGTGTCTTCTGTTGTATTTCTTGACTATATAAGTCCCTTTAACATTTGTTATAAAGCTGATTTGGTGGTACTGAATTCTCTTAACTTTTGCTTATCTGAAAAGCTTTTTATTTCTCCATCAATTTTGAATGAGATCATTGGCAGGCACAGTATTCTTGGTTGTAGATTTTTCCCTTTCAGTACTTTAAATATGTCCTGCCATTTCCTTCTGGCCTGCAGAGTTTCTG
The DNA here is from genome assembly GCA_006408675.1 of Madoqua kirkii. NCBI lineage: Eukaryota > Metazoa > Chordata > Mammalia > Artiodactyla > Bovidae > Madoqua > Madoqua kirkii. Next base: position 30,536 of record SJYC01120231.1, read on the forward strand.
CTGAAAGATCAGCTGTTAAGCATATGGGGTTTCCCTTATATGTTACTTGTTGCT
>SJYC01120232.1:0-77272 GCA_006408675.1 Madoqua kirkii
GGAATATATTTTTCCATCTTTTCACTTTCAGTGCATATGTGTCTTCTGTTGTATTTCTTGACTATATAAGTCCCTTTAACATTTGTTATAAAGCTGATTTGGTGGTACTGAATTCTCTTAACTTTTGCTTATCTGAAAAGCTTTTTATTTCTCCATCAATTTTGAATGAGATCATTGGCAGGCACAGTATTCTTGGTTGTAGATTTTTCCCTTTCAGTACTTTAAATATGTCCTGCCATTTCCTTCTGGCCTGCAGAGTTTCTGCTGAAAGATCAGCTGTTAAGCATATGGGGTTTCCCTTATATGTTACTTGTTGCTTCTCCCTTGCTGCTTTTAATGTTTTTTGTGTTTAGTCTTTATTTGTTTGATTAGTATGTGTCTTGGCTTGTTTCTCCTTGGGTTTACCCTGTATGGGACTCTTTGCACCTCTTGGACTCTATTGACTATTTCCTTTAGCATGTTGGGGAAATTTTCAGCTATAATCTCTTCAAAAATTTTCTCATACCCTTTCTTTCTCTTCTTCTTCTGGGACCACTATAGTTTGAACATTGGTGCATTTGATATTGTCCCAGAGGTCTCTGAGATTGTCCTCAGTTCTTTTCATTCTTTTTACTTTATTCTCCTCTTCAGAAGTTATTTCCACCATTTTATCTTCCAATTCACTGATTTGTTCTGCTTCAGATATTCTGTTATTTATTCCTTATAGAGTATTTTAAATTTGGTAATTGTGTTGCTTGTCTCTTTATGCTTATTAATTATTCTAGGCCTTTGTTAATTGATTCTTGAATTTTCTCCATTTTGTTTCAGGGTTTTTGTTCATCTTTACTGTCATTATTCTGAATTCTTTTTCAGACAGTTTCCTATTTCTTCTTCATTTATTTGGACTTCTGTGTTTCTAGTTTGGTCCTTCATTTGTGTAGTATTTCTCTGCCTTTTCATTATTTTTTTAAAACTTATTATGTTTGAGACCTCCTTTTCCCAGGCTTCAAGGAAAGTTGAATTCTTTCCTTGAAGAAGGTTGAATTCTTTCTTCCTTTTGTTCCTGCTCTCCTAAGTTTGGTCCAGTGGTTTGTGTGAGCTTACTATAGAGTGAGATTTGTGGTGAGTTTGTGTTTATTTGTTTTTCCTCTGGAGAGCAAGGCTGAGTGAGGTAGTAATCCTGTATATTGATGATTGGATTTGTATTTTTATCTTATTTGCTATTTAAATGAGGAGTCCTACCTGGGGTGGTACTGGTGGTTGGGTGATGCCAGGTCTTATATTCAAGTGGTTTCCTTTGTGTGAGTTCTCACTATTTGACACTCTGTAGGGTTAGTTATCTGGTATTCTTGGGTCTTGGAGCCAGTATTCCCACTACAAAGGCTCAGGACTTGATTTTTGGTCATGAACAAAAATTCTACAAGTGGTTTGTTATGGCATTAAATTAGATTAAAACAAATATACAAAAACAAGAAACAAAAGATGAACCACAGATAAATGACAGTTACAAAATCAAATAATACTTAAAATAATGGTATATACACATATATGTATACACCCATGAGCAAAGTGAAAACAGTCCAACAAAAATACAGTAGATTGACCCAGAGAACAAAGGAAATATAAAATTACATTTACCAGTTAAGATCAAAACTAACTAAACCATAAACTGGAAAAAAATATACTAAAGCAAAGTGCCAAGTAGGGAATAAAGCAATGAAAACAAAACTGACAAATATGGTGAGAGGGGAGGAAATAAACTAAAGAAAGAATAGATATGCAAAGCTAACTGGAGGTAGATGAAGAAGATTTATATTCATTAAAGATTAATTGCAAGAGGAAAAGAACAGTAGGAGAAACAAAAAATATATATTGAAAAAATATAATAGGTTTAAAAAATTAAAAATCAAAATTATTAAACTGAGAAAAGAAAAAATAATGGAAGAAAGAATGAAGAAAAAACAAGAAAAAACTCCACAGAACTGCAAAAGCATGGTGCTGAATTCTCTCAGCTTTTGCTTGTCTGTAAAGCGTTTTATTTTTCCTTCATATTTGAATGAGATCCTTGCTGGGTACAGTAGTCTTGGCTGTAGGTTATTATCTTTCATCACTTTAAGTATGTCTTACCATTCCCTCCTGGCCTGAAGAGTTTCTGTTGAAAGATCTGCAGTTATTCTTATGGGGATCCCCTTGTGTGTTATTTCATGTTTTTCCCTTGTTGCTTTTAATATTTGTTCTTTGTGTTTGGCCTTTGTTAATTTGATTAATATATGTCTTGGGGTGTTTCGCCTTGGGTTTATCCTGTTTGGGACTCTCTGGGTTTCTTGGACTTGGGTGATTATTTCCTTCCCCATTTTAGGAAAGTTTTCAACTATTATCTCCTCAAGTATTTTCTCATGGTCTTTCTTTGTGTCTTCTTCTGGGACTCCTATAATTCGAATGTTGGAACGTTTCATATTGTCCTGGAGGTCTCTGAGGTTGTCCTCATTTCTTTTAATTAGTTTTTCATTTTTCCTTGCTGATTTATTTATTTCTACCATTCTATCTTCTATTTCACTAATCCTATCTTCTGCCTCATTATTCTACTATTTGTTGCCTCCAGAGTGTTTCTGATCTCATTTATTGTATTAATCATTATATGTTGACTCCTTTTTATTTCTTCTAGGTCCTTGTTAAACCTTTCTTGCATCTTCTCAATCCTTGACTCCAGGCTATTTATCTGTGATTCCATTTTGATTTCAAGATTTTGGATCATTTTCACTATCAATATTTGGAATTCTTTCTCAGGTAGATTCCCTATCTCTTCCTCTCTTGTTTGGTTTGGTGGGCATTTCTCCTGTTCCTTTACCTGCTGGGTATTCCTCTGTCTCTTCATCTTGGTTATATTGCTGCGTTTGGGGTGGGCTTTCTATATTCTGGGAATTTTTGGAGTTCTCTTTATTACTGAGCTTCCTCCCTGTGTGTGGGGTTGTATCAGTGGCTTGTCAAGGTTTCTTGAGTAGAGAGGCTTCTGTTGCATGGAGTTCTGATGGGTGGAGCTGGATTTCTTTTCTCTGGAGTGCTGCGAAGTGTCTAGTAATGGATTATGAGACGTCAGTGGTTTTGGAGTATTTTGAGCTGCCTGTATATTGAAGCTCAGGGGCGTGTTCTTGTGTTGCTGGAGAATTTGTGTGGTATGTCTTGCTCTGGAATTTTTTGGCCCTTGAGTGGTGCTCGATTTCAGTGTAAGTATGAAGGCGTTTGATGAGCTCCTATTGGATAATGTTCCCTGTATTCAGGAATTCTCTGATGATCTCAGGATTTGGATTTAAGTCTCCTGATTCTGGTTTTCAGATTTATTTTTACAATAGCCTCATGACTTCTCCATCTATACAGCACTGATGTTAAGACATCTAGGTTAAAGATGATAGGTTTCTTCACCTTGAGGGTCACCCCTAGAGGATCACTGAGTTACTTGGAGGAGATAAGAGGGAGGGGGTAGTTAGAGGTAACTGGAATGGGATGAGGTAGAATCAAAAGAGGAGAGAGCAAGCTAACCCGTAACCACTTTCTTGTGTGAGCTCCACAGTTTGGACCTCTCAGATGTGGTCACAGAGTTATACAGGGAAGAGGAGAGGGAGGAAGTAGACAGAGGTGGCCAGGGGGATAAAAGTGGGAAATGAAAAGGAGGGATATAGATCCAGCCAGTAACCAGTTCCCTGAGTGTTCTCCACCTTCTGGAACACACAGAGATTCGTAGAGTTGGGTAGAGAAGAGGAGGGGGAGGGAGGAGACAGAGGCCACCTGGTGGAGAAAAGAGTCCAATGGAGGAGAGAGTGGTCAAGCCAGTAATCTTGCACTCATGTAAAATTGGGTACTGAAGTTTAGGTTTTTAAATCTGCAAAATTGGCAACAAATACAAAAATGCAAATATTAAAAATCTGGAGTAGAGATTGAATTTTCAAAAATAAAATATTAAAGTAGAGAAGAAGAAGGAGAAAAAAAAGAAAAAAAGCCACCAGATTATTAAAAGATAACAACCTCTACCACAAAAAGACTATATACAGCATTTGCTTTAAAAATAGGTTTTTGTTTTTGTTTTTTTTTGTTTTGAAAAGTAATAATAGGTTATAAAAATAATAAATAGATATAGAGGACTTAAAAATTTAAGAAAGTTTAAAAAAGAAAATGAAAAAGAAAAAAATAATTAAAAAATTATTTTAAAAAAAGAGAAAAAATCACGCTTCCACATCAACCCCCGCCCCCCCCCCAAATTTGATCATAAAAGTAGTAAAGGTATATCTGACCCTTTCTCAGGCATTGTGGGCTGTGTGGGGTCCCTACCAAGGCAGTTCCCTCTGTTTGACTTCCTCTCTTTGCTGGTCTTGTCCATGTCTGGTTTCCGTCTTGACACAGGGAGGGTGGTGATGGACTCTACGCTGGGCTTGCCCCTTTTCTCATGGCACACACTGCTCAGGCTCTCCGTTGCTCCACCAGATAACCGTCTGAGGCCTGCCCTAGGCTTCATGCACCTCCCTGGTCTAAGCCACTCTGGCTCGGCGCTCAGGAAGCCCTCCAAGGCGCAGATTTGGTTGGGCCTGAGCTTTGTGCCCTTCCCAGGTCCGAGTAGCTAGGGAGTTTGGCGAGCACAATTGCTGCAATTTCTGGCTTTTCTGTGCTGCTCAATTTTCTGGGAGTACCGCTGGGGCTCCTTCTCAGGCAGATGATGACTGTCCAGAGCCCCCCAGAAGTCTTACTTAGCAAAGAAGCCTGCTTGCTATTTGGTAGTTAATGTCTCTCTTGAGTTGCGATTGCCCCCTTCCAGCACTTAAGGCTCTGGCTGCCTGTCACTGGAGGGGGATGGTCTGTGGCTGGCTATTTTCGATCCATCCTTTGTTCTGTGTGCGGTCCTGTCAGTGTCTTATGTTCGAGCGTTTCGCGTGTTAGCTATCCCACAGTCTGGTTTACTAGTCCAAATTAGTTCGTTCTGGCCACGTGCGGGGCGTTACAAACCAATTCTCAAGAAAAGCCCTGCAGCCTGTGTCTCCTGTGGCCTGATGCTTAGAAAGCACTGCTGCTGGCGCGTTCCGCTCCTCCCTGCCCATCTCCCACTTGCTAGTGTCGGATGCGGGCGTTTACGCTGCTTATCCGCTGGGGGATTTACTGTTGGGCTCGTAATCTGTTGGTTTTAATTATTTATTTATTTTCCCCTCCTGTTATGTTGCCCTCTGTGCTTCCAAAGCTCACCACAGACTCGGCTGCGAGAATGTTTCCTGGTGTTTGGAAACCTCTCTTTTTAAGAGTCTCTTCCCGAGATGGGATTCCCTTCCCGGGACAGGGCTCCCTCCCTACCTCCTTTGTCTCTTTGTTCATCTTTTATATTTATTCCACCTATTTTTGAAGCCAATGATCTGCTTTGCTGGATGCCTGATATCCTCTGCCAGCATTCAGAAGTTGTTCTGTGGAATTTACTCAGTGTTGAAATGTTCTTTTGATGATGTAGTGAGGGAGAAAGTGGTCTCCTCTTCCTATTCCTCCGCCATCTTTTTCGAGATCTGGGGCAATGATTTTAGAAAGCAGCTGCAATATCCTAGGACAGATCTCCAGACCTACTCACAAGAGAGGCCCTGAAGAAGTGATGCTCAGACCTCTGAGGAGAGGCCATTGCCCGGTTGCTGGTCATATTTGTGAGGGGGCAGGATGAGGCTGGTTCTCCAGGTGCTGATAGCCAGGAGCTGGAGTCAGGACCCAGTGCTGAGGTGCCGCTAGTAGCAGAATCAGGTAGAGCATTAGTGGTGTTTCCCACCTTCAGTCTCCCTATAGTGCCCCCTACTGGCAGGACCTAACAAAGGCCACCTGGCAAAAGGGCCTCTGAACTATTGCAGTGACTTGCAGAGACCCAGCTTCTGCATCACAGACGAGAGTTTGGAAAGAAAGGCAGATCAGGGAGGAGAGACTAAATAAACAACCAGCAAGTCTCTTACACAATAGCTCTGTTCTGTACACATGGCAAGCTGCAGGCTTTGGTCTCTGGTTAGCTGTCTAGTATCTTCCTTCCAGGTTTGGTTGGCTCTTTCCTCCTTAGTAATTTAATATTTCCTTCCTTAGCTTTATTTCCTTCCTTCATCTATTCTTTTTCTGTCTCTTTTTCGTTTTATCTCTTTCCTTGTCCTTTCCCTCTGTTGCTTGCTCAGTTTCAATACGTGTTAGGATGTGGCTTTATAAAACAAGAAAAACATTCCTCAAAGGAAAAAGTTTGGCAGCAAATAATCTCAAGGAATGCAAGATACTTTAAGGTATGTTGATGTTCCATAAAAAACAGGTAATAATCACTAGTGAGTGGTCAGCAATACCCACAGTCTCTTATGGCTAAGGATAATAGTACCATCTCTTTTGACTTCTTGGGCAGCTTCTGGAATATCACCTCCTGTCCTACTTCACATGCATTGTCAGATGGGATCATCAGGGGGGCATTGAATAGATACCAGGCTGTCAGCACTGAGGCAGTACCTGTAGCCTCACATCCCGAGCTAGACATGCTCAGGAGTGAGCTCTGGGGAGGCAGATGACAGGAACGGGGCATCCTGTCGTCTAGGCTCCAAGCAGTGTGTCTGGTCATGTGGACTAGACATCACGGTAGGAAGCAGGCCCTACCTGCAGACTTTCATGAGAGATGGGGTGGCATTCAAGATTGCCCAACAGTGACTCTTAATTTCTAGGAATGCTTTGTGTCAGTCCTTCATTTGTGTTCTTGAATGCTAATTGGAGAAGTAAATTTTTATTTCTAGTTTTTACCTGTCACTTTGTTTTTCTTATCTCCCAACATCGCATTTCAAGATTGTCCCCCAAAGCACCATTTTTCCATAATAAATAAATGATGCTGTGAAACGTACCTGTTTCAAGCCCTTTGTCAGGTTTTAGACATAGCAGCAGAAAGATGGCTTAATCTCCAGCTCAGTTAAGGGTCTGTTCAATTAAATTCTTTGTTTCTAAATGTACCCTAAAGATTTATTTTTGTTATTTATTTTTTTGTGTGTGTTATAGCATTAATGACATTCCCGGTAGCAGATTGTTTTTATCATCCATTCTTAGAAATGCTGTCACTTTGGAATGTGTTGGTTAGGGAAACTGAAGAAGCACAGAATTGGAGGACATGTCACCAGATCAGTCCTAAAGTGTTATCACTAAGCACCTGATCTGCAGGTGTGAACATCTATATCCTCTGAACCAGTCAGCTTTGTTGCTATTATCAAAATTTGCTCATTTTTTAAAAATGCTTTACTTATCGTTTTGTTCTTCAGTCATTCAGTTGTGTCTGACTCTTTGTGACCCCATGGACTGCAGCATGCCAGGTTTCCCTGTCCTTCACTATCTCCCAGAGCTTACTCAGACCCACATCCATTGAGTCAGTGATGCCATCCAAAAGTCTCATCCTCTGTCATCCCCTTCTCCTCCTGCCCTCAATTTTTCCCATCATCAGGGTCTTTTCCAGTGAGTTGGCTCTTTGCATCAGGTGGCCAAAGTATTGGGGCTTCAGCTTCACCATCAGTCCTTCCAATGAATATTTAGGGTTGATTTCCTTTGGGATTGACTGATTTGATCTCCTTGCTATCCAGGGAACGCTCAAGAGTCTTCTCCAGCACCACAATTCAAAAGCATCAGTTCTTTGGCTGGCACTCAGCCTTCTTTATGGTCCAAATCTCACATCTATGCATGACTTCTGGAAAAATCATAGCATTAACTATATGGGCCTTTGTCAGCAAAGCAATGTCTCTCCTTTTTAATACACTGTCTAGGTTTGTCATAACTTTTCTTCCAAGGAATAAGTGTCTTTTACTTACCAATATCTCCTGGTAAATTTCTATAACCTCAAATTTTTCTCTCTTGGTCAATGTATGTGAACAAATATTTATAGTTTCATGAAGCAGCTCATTGCCCATCCCTCCCCAACTTTCTAGTTTTGTCTCATTCTATTCTCCCTCCTTCCTTTACAGCTAAAACCACACTGATGGTCTTTCGGTTCTCCAAATTCAATGTTCACTCTCTTAAAATATGCCCTCTCTAGACTACTGGCTTAGTCTAAGGTGCCTGCAGTGGAAATGGTGAGATGTTGGGACCTGGGGTAGATAAGGAAGTGGAGCCAAGTGATGGATTGAACATGGGTTCTGAGGGCAGAGAGAGAAACCAGTTGGTGTTGGTTTCTGGGTGCAGAGACTGAGCATCTGGGCGAATGAGGAAGATGGAGGGAGAAGGGAAATGCAAGGGTTCTGTTTGGAGTCTGTCATCTTTGTGATGAATGAACTTGTTTCCAGGAAAGGATCTTATCTTTCACTGTGGAGCTGCTCTTCCCACTCCTGTGATGGGAGACCTTCAGTTTAAGGTTCCCTGGTTGAGATCATCAGTGAGGTCAAGGGGAGGTCCACCAGGAGACGGAAGCTTGGACCTGTGTTTACTTCCTATTCTGAGCTGGTTTTGGTTGCTGACTCCTCTTGTGGGAATAACAGGATTAGACTTCAGGGCACTAAGAGACAGGCATCCCCAGCTTCAGGGTTGGGGATTGTCCTCTGCCCTCCATTCACTCCAGGTGTAAAGCTTATGTGTTATTCTAGAGCTTCTAATCATCAATTGACTTTCAATGCAGCAAAAACATCGCAAATGATGTTCTTTCTCAAACCTTCAATTTTTGAGGCAATCTTATTTTTATTTCTTACTTTAGAACTGTAGGCATACTTTGTTTTATTGTGCTTCCTAGATACTGCATTTTTTACAAACTGAGAGCTTGTCATAAACCTGCATCAAGCACGTCTATAGGCACCATTTTCCATCAGTATCTGCTTATTCCATGTCTCTGTGTCACCTTTTGGTTTTTCTCACAATATATCAAACATTTTCACTATCATTGCAGTTGCTTTGATGATCTATAACATCAATGATCTTTGATATTACTACTATGACTTACTGAAGTCTCTGATGATGGTAATATTTTTTAGCAATGCCTTAAGTTAAGGTCTCTACATTTAATTTTTTTTCAGACATAATGCTATTGCACACATGCTTGGGTATAGTATAGTGTAAACATAACTTCTATATGTCCTGAAAAACCAGAAAATTCATGTGACTCACTTTACTGCAATATTTAGTATATTCTGGTGTTCTGAAACTGAACCTGCAATAGCTCTGAGGGATGCCTGTACCAGTTCCTTTCTGGAAAGCAAGTGATTGTTCTGAAAGCTTTAAGTGCATAAAGACAAGTCAATCTGCTGCAAAGCCTCATGCTTCACAGGGAGGGCTGCCAGCCTGAGGGAGGGGCTTGGGGCAGTGACAGACGCTGACGAAGGGCATAACCAACAGTGCTGTCACCATAAAGTCCTGTCACTGCAAGTGTTAAGGTGTAATAATCACATACTGTTGCACTGATGAATACTTCTGCACAAAAATAGATGGATATTTTCTTTTATTCCGTTTTTTAAAATGAAGAGCCTAACTCATAAAAATATATTTTTGTTACAAAAGAGCAATAAATGTGCAAGGTAGAAATAGGAAATTTTGTTTTAATCTCATAAAGGGAAGATTACAAAATGTCCACCACCAGAATGTAACAGTTATATAGTGCTGTAATATTATTAGGATAAAATTAGAACTATTAATAATATAATAGTATTATGTAAAACAGTATTTCATCAGCAGAATTTTTATAGCAACAATATATTATTAAAATCCCCCATGTCATTAATTAATTTTCTATAGCACCATTTTAATAGCTGCCTAAAATTTCATCTTCGAGATCGAGTATAGTTAATCTGAAACTTTGACATAATATGGGCTTGCCTAATGGCTCAGACTGTTAAGAATCTGCCTGCAATGCAGGAGACCCAGGTTTGACCCCTGGATCAGGAAGATCCCCTGCAGAAGGGAAGAGCTATGCATTCCAGTATTCTTGACTGGAGAATTCCATGGACAGAGGAACCTAGCAGGCTACAGTCCATGGGGTTGCAAAGAGTCGGACATGACTGAGCAACTAACACTTTCACTTCAGAGATTATATATTCTTCAAATTGTCACTTTTATTCAAAACTCTTGAAATAATCAGATGGATATGGTTTTGCTTAGCATAAGTAAAGAAGAGAAAAGCCTTTGTGGAAACAACTGTGACCCAATTAATACCTTTGTGTATGTGTTAGCTCTCTGAAGGGGCTTCCTTGGTGGTTCAGACAGTAAAGCTCTCTGAAGCGATTTACCCAGCTTTGGTTCGTTAAACCAAGCCATTAATGTTTCAAAACTTTATTTTACAAGGAAATTCTCTTAAAGTATCTTGAAGATGTCATAACAGCATCTAAGTTAATCGTCCTCATTTGCTCCAAACTAGTGGAGCAAGACAGACAAATTAGAAATCCTTTTTCTCCTAAGACTCACTACTGTCCGTACATTAGAGGGTTCTTCCTACAGATTTTAGGATTAGCTGGGTGCTTATGACCTGCTGTCTCTGCAGCCAATAGCACAGCTGTTCCTCCAGTTCCTGCACACTGCAGCCTTCATATCACCTGAATTCTCCCTAGAACCATGAACAAAGACACATGTGACAGTCTGCACTTTCATTAACAGTATTGTTGTCTGTGGTCAACATTTTCACTGTCTGCAGCTAGAGAATTCTTTGGAAATGAATGATGAAAAACCAAAACCGGGGACAGGAAACTCAGGTTCCACCTCTTTTGTTTATAGTCAATCTTATGATTTTGTTTCTTCCTCAACACAAACCTCTTCTCAGTAGAATTTTCCCCAGGGAAATCAAAACCAGAAACTGCTGTAACATCCCCACCTGGAAAGCACAAAACAGCTCATGTCTAGCAAGAGTTTTATTTATATTCTGTTTTTCACCTTTATGGAACATTTTTTTCAGAAGCCTACATGGCTGCAATAGAATATTTCAGAAGAGAAAACTCTTTCCAGAAAGGAATCTCCACACTGTTCTCCATAGTGGCTGTCTTATGACCCAGCAGTCCCACTGCTGGGCATACACACTGAGGAAACCAGAATTGAAAGAGATATGTGTACCCCAATGTTTATCGCAGCATTGTTTATAATAGCCAGGACATGGAAGCAACCTAGATGTCCATCAGCAGATGAATGGATAAGAAAGCTGTGGTACATATACACAATGGAGTATTACTCAGCCATTAAAAATAATAAATTTGAGTCATTTCTAATGAGGTGGATGAAACTGGAGCTGATTACACAGAGTGAAGTAAGCCAGAAAGAAAAACACCAATACAGTATACTGACACAAATATATGGAATTTAGAAAGAGGATAACGATAATGCTGTATGCGAGACAGCAAATGAGACACAGATGTATAGAACAGTCTTTTGGACTCTGTGGGAGAGGAAGAGGGTGGGATGATTTGGGAGAATGGCATTGAAACATGTATACTATCATATAAGAAATGAATCGCCAGTCTAGGCTCGATGCAGGGTGCAGGATGCTTGGGGCTGGTGCATTGAGATGACCCAGAGGGATGATATGAGGAGCGAGGTGGGAGGGAGTTCAAGATTGGGAACATGGGTACACCTGTGGCGGGTTCATGTTGATGTATGGCAAAACCAATACAATATTGTAATGTAAATAATAATAATAATTAATAAAAGAGAAAAGTCCTTCAAAAACTCCAAAAGATTTCACTCAAGTTTTCAAAGGAAAATAACTAATATGGAGGTAGAAAGCACAGTTGGGAAGAAGAGATATTTTAAGAGGGGTACTTCTGTGCAAAGGCAGCAGATTTGGGAAAGTGACTGTGGAGGCGACTATAACCCAGCCTTCATCACCTCCCTGGTGAGAGACTATTATTTCAAGTTCTAGGAAAGGATTTTGATACTTGCCATGTTGCCCAGTCACTGAGAAAATCACAGGCACCCATGTTACCAATGAGGGGCCCATGATGCAAGTTTGGGCAGCGGTCCCTGTGTCATCACCTGGTGACCAGAAACAGATAAGACGCAGACCTTCCCCGTGCAGCTCTACTTGTCAACAAGTGGGGCTCTCTCTCTATTGTTGTCATCATTTCTTATCAAGCTTTAACTCCATCCTCTCCTGCCCCCCACCTCTCCATGCACTCACCTCTCCTTGCATTCCTCCTTTTCACTGATGGCGTCTTGTCAATGAAATGGATCGAGTTATTTTGCAATGGGTCCATTTAATTTTTATGTCTAGACAGCTACCAGGAATATCTACACATAAACAGGTTTGATAAACACGTCTTCATTGGTCTTATGTAACTCACTTGTCCAACATAATGTGTTTTTATTTAACCTACTAGAGCTTGATAAGTGATTCACGGTTGGGGTTCCTGGAGAGATCCTGGGGTTCAGGGATTATTATCACACCAATTTAAATGTGTGATTTAGTTTATAGTTTAACTTGTGTTACAGCAAGTGTGGGGACATAGTGGAAAAGTATACAACGTTATTCTTATAAGGGATATTAAAAAATCTAAAACTATACCTATTTTTCTGTATACAAAGAGCATTTAGATTTGCTTTATGTTTATTTATTCTGAAATATCTAGAATCTTTGACCAAGCCAGTAAATGTAAAGGGTAAGTTGGTAAAATTTTGTTTCTGGCCATGTTTTAGTCAATGTCCCATCTTAGCTCTTGTATCCCCTAATGTGAGTCTTCCCTTTTAAGTTTAATTAGATTCAGTTTATTTTTTGCTTTTATTTCTTTGCTTTGGGAGACTGATCTAAGAAAATATTGCTACAGTTTATGTCAAAGTGCCTCTGCCTGTGTTTTCCTTTTGTTTTATAGTACCCAGTCTTATCTTACGTCTTTAAACTATTTTGAGTTTATTTTTATGTGTAATATGAGGGAGTATTCTAATTTCATTCATTTCCAGGTATGCAGCTTTCTCAGTACTATCTAACAAAGAGACTGTCTTTACTTTAATATATTTTCTTACCTAGTCGTTCATAGATTAATTGAACATAGATATTTTGAGACCTGTGTTTTAAAACTGCAGTTTTCCATCTTCAACATCAGGAGGAACAGTTATGTTCTATTATGCTATGCTTAAGTAAAATTGAACATTCGGGGTATCTAAATTGGCATGCCCAATTGGTATATAGAAAATTCATTATGTAGATGAGACATTCAGTTATTCTTGGACTCTTTCGAGAAAGCTACTCTTAACAATAATTCACAGTATAAACAAAAGATTAATAGTAATAGGCCCTTCGTGAGACTTAAAAAATGTTTCCAATTAAATAAAAAGGAAGAAGTTAACTGCAATATCTATGTGTGGGAAAAATAACTTGTGTCTTGTTTAGAGTTCCAGCATATTCTCTTCTTTTTCAAAAACATAATTTTTAAAATTTATTTTTGGCTGTGCTGGGTCTTCATTGGTGTGTGGACTTTTCTCTAGCTGTGGCAAATGTGCAGACTTCTCCTTGAAGAGGCTTCTGTTGTGTGGAGCTCAGGCTCTAGGTGCTCAGGCTTCAGTAGTTGTGACATGTGGGCTCAGTAGTTGTGGGTCATGAACTTATTTGCTCCACAGCATGTGGGGTCTTCCCAGACTAGGGATCAGACCTGTGACTCCTGCATTGGCAGGCAGATTCTTCTACCACTAAGCCACCAGGAAAGCCCATACCACATATTCTCTTTAGATACATTTATTCTAAATATGACCTAAGTGAACAATTAAGTTCCACTTAACATCAGAACCGGAGAAGCCAATGGCACTCAACTCCAGTACTCTTGCCTGGAAAATCCCATGGACGGAGGAGCCCGGTAGGCTGCAGTCTATGGGGTCGCAAAGAGTTGGACGCAACTGAGCGACTTCACTTTCACTTTTCACTTTCATGCGTTGGATAAGGAAATGGCAACCCACTCCAGTATTCTTGCCTGAAGAATCCCAGGGACAGAGGAGCCTGGTGGGCTGCTGTCTATGGGGTTGCACAGAGTCGGACAGGACTGAAGTGACTTAGCAGCAGCAGCAGTAACATCAGAACTGTTTTTATAGTTCTGTTATTTGGGTCAATTATTTCAGGTACTTTTTCTTCCTCCATAACAATTAACCAAGTTCACTCATAAGTAAAAAGGCAAAATTAAGAGCCCCTTCCTCTCCCTTTCAATTTCCAATTAGCAGGTTTATTAATGAGCAATAAAAGGGGTGAAAGGAAGGCAGCTTAAGAAAGAAAGAGAAAGAAGCAAATAAAAGTAATTTGTGAAAACAGATTCAGATCCTAGGCAGTTCATGTTGGGTTGCACCATGTGCTGTGCAGGCTGTGATCACTTCAATTTGGAGCTCAATTTCTTATTTACTTTTATAGTCTTATCAAAAAAAAAAAAACTGGGTTTCTAAAATTCCTTTTGTGCAGAGCAGTTCTGCAAAATCTGCTTATATACCAGCTCTTTTTGCTAGCCTTCCACACTCATAAACTACAGCTACAGCCAACGTCAAGAAGCATCTTAACCTCTTGGACAAGGGATTCTGCCCCTCTTATTCAGTCGCTCAGTCTCTCAGTTTCAGACTCTTTGCAACCCCATGGACTGCAGCACTCCAGACTTCCCTGCTCTTCCCTACTTACTGGAATTTGCTCAAACTCATGTCCATTAAATTGGTGATGCTATCCAACCATCTCACTTCCTGTCATCCCCTTCTCCTGCCTTCAGTCTTTCCCAGCATCAGGGTCTTTTGCAGTGAGTCAGCTCTTCTCATTAGGTGGCCAAAGTAATGGAGTTTCAGCTTCAGCATTAGTCCTTCCAGTAGGGGCTAACATAATCCAAGACCCTAAAGAAATTCCGGAAGCATTTATTTTTTCCCCCAAAATATTGCTCAGATTGTCAAATCAACTTGACAATTAATTTGTTGTCAGGAAACTGCCATGTGGTTTGTATGATGTCAACCTACTTTTTAGATAAATGCAGTCTGATTTTCTTGAATCAAGACATTTCCCAGCTCTGTGTATCTGTATAAATAGCCCTCAAAGGTCAGAGTCTGAGAGCTAAAAGCATTAACTAATGGTAGCAACCCCAAAGGCCCTGGGCAAAATATACAGTGCTACAGACTGTTCAGTTCCAGTTACTATATTCTAAACTTTTCATTTGCTTCCTTTTCTATAACCATATAATGATGAAAGTCCGGCTGGGCCTTTGTATCCCAGTAAAACAGAGTAATCAAACCATTTTATCAGTCCTACCACCCAAATTCTCCCTGACATGCCCCTTTTTGAAATATTGTCTGAGTTATGTTACTGGGAGATATGGTGCGCTAATGGGTTTCTTTCTGCTGTTAACAGGTTTTGGATTCAGGAACATGGAAAGAATATAGTTGGCCACATAATTTGCTAAACAATAGAACAGCCTATTTTACAAGATGGTGGAACAACTGGGTGAGGCGGAGGCTGCTGTCCTCACCAAAAGGGCAAAATAGGTGAGCCTGCTGAAGGAAGCTGTAACTAAAATTTGCCTCCAGGATTCACTCTTCACAGGATCTCCATCAAGGGTGTGGGAACAAGCACTCTGTGCTCGTTTCAAGTAGAAGCAAACAGAGAGGAAGCTTCATGACTGGGTCTTAACACGTGGCAGGTGGAAGGCAGGTCTGCTGAGAATCTGCAGCAGTGCTGGGGGTGTGGTCAGGATGTGTGCATCCTACTGTGCACACACACCTGTGCCTGAGACAGATTTTTGGATTTGACTTTCCACATGTTCAGACTCTGACTTGAGATTCTCATGGAGCACTGAAGACTGTAATTTTTCAGACCTTTAAAATTCATTCTGATTGGTGCTCAGCACATTTGTGAATCAGGTTCTGTCAAGGAATATCCAGGAAATTTGAGAGTTTAAGGGGAAAAATCTTGGAATATTTTGATTCTAGGAAGCTCTTCTAGAGAAAGGTATAGGTCTCTTCTGTTTCCTAACCTGTAAAGAAAACTCTTACCTGATATTATCACTTTCTTTCTAATTCTTCGTTGTTTAGAATTAGGTCCATGTGCGCCTCCCATGCTTACTCTACTTTCCACAAGATGAAATTGTCATCAGGACAAATCAAGAAATCACAACACCTTCACAGTGTAGTCTGAATGGTGCCTGAAGGTTACAGAGCACTTTCTCAGAGCGGAGGCATGTGGGGCACTAAGCATTGTGTGTGGTGTGAGGAAGGGGCTCGATGGGTAACACTCAGGTCCCATGGTGTCTTCCTAACAGAGGTATAGTGGTAACCAAGGTCTGGTTTAAGAGGCTTAGCCATTGTCAAGCAGCCATCTGTAAGTCTTTCTGGAACCAGGTGGGAGTGAGATTGGAGATGATGAGAAGATGAAGGGAGGGAAGTTCTGGTGTTCTTACCCCTTAACATGTGTGGCTCAGGGTGAGATGTGGTTTCCCCATCAAAGGTTTATTTCTGGAAGTTAAATAATGGATATATTTTCCATTTTTCGTACTTTTATGCCTTTCCCAGATTTTCACTTGTAAATAGAATAAGAGTATTAGTGTTATATTTAAAATGTCTTAAAGAAAACATGTCCCAGTATCTTAAGTATTTGTATATGAAAGGTTTATCTAAAATGTGGCCTAAGTTCATCACTGTCTCCTCTCAGTCCTCTCTAGAAAGGAGGAAATGCAGAGCAGGGCCTTCTGGTGCTCATAAGGTAGGAGACTTCCTGGGTCCCCGAGCTGGCTGAAGAGCTGGCAGAGTTAGAGTTCGTGCTTAGGTTTAGGGAGAAGGAAGTCTGTGTTCTGAACTTGTCATGAGTACCCACATTGTGTGCAAATGTTGAGAAGCTGAACAAGGCTACTTTTTTTTTATGGCTGAAATTCACAGAGTGCTTTTATCCACTAGAGTGTCTCCCAGTCAGACTATCCATCCTGAGACCCAGAGAGCCAGACTCTCCCAAACCCTTAGGCATTTCATATCAAAAAGAGGTGTTCCCACCTGTATGTCAAAGTATTTATTTTAAAACTATATCATCATGACATTCAATAATGAGAAATAGAACACAGAATTTTAGATTGGTCCAGATAATAAGATAATAGGATTCAACCCTCTCTTTGTACAGATGAGGAAACTAAGGTGCTTTAGAAGGAGGGTGGCCCTATGTATATAACTGGTGTTAAGCTAGTCTTTAGCAAACACAGAATTATACATTTGGTCTTTTAGTAAATATTTTAAATCAAGTGTAACATACATTCTGAAGCAGACATAGGTCATAGAATTAGAAATTTTGTGATTCCAGGTCTGGTAATCCTGCACCTACTGTAACAATATTAATGATAATTTACATATGTGTAGTTCTTTATAATTGTTTTATACAGTTCTCACATGTATGATTTCACTTAATCTCATGATGGTCCATTTTTATCCCATGTCGTGGATGAGGAGAGTGTGTACAGGGCTCACCCAAGGTCACAGAGCTGGTCCAGGAAGCACAGAAGGGGAATTGCTGGGGAGGCTGGGTGCTGTCCTAGGTGCTGTTTCGAGCCCGGGAACACTGCTCCTGTCACTTGGTCACCAAGGTAGGGCCAGTCACCAAAGTTCACAGAGTGACAGAACCTCACTCATGGATTTCAGTCCTGCCACTGGCTCAGGTCACCTCTACAGAAAGAAATACATTTCTTAATTCTCATCACATCTTGACATTATTTCTGCATACTGTATATCGTCTTAGAAGGATAAACTGTCAGATTATCATTTTTTGAATGTGCAAACATTAGATATCAATGTATTATTCAGAGCTATAACACCGGGAGGGTTAACCTAAGTCACAAAGTTCTTACTCTAATGGAACAGAATTCATTCATCTGAAAAGAAATCCCAACATCTGGGAGAAGGTGCTTCCACATCACATTTTATTGAACTCATAGCTCAGGTGAGCTGACACTGTCTGATTGACCCTTTTGGATGATCCTTGAAATAGTAGAGAAAGTACTTTTTAGATACATAAACCTAAATGGAGCTGTAGTGTGCTGGGGCTGCCATACAAAGACCAAAGGGTAGGCGACTTAAGCAACAGAAACTCATATCCTCAGGGCCCTGGAGTCTGGGAGTCTGAGGTCAGGGTGTCAGCCGGGTTGCTTTCCTCTGGGGTCTCGCTCCTTGCCTTGTAGATCCATCTTCCCTCTGTGTCTCACATGCTCTTCCCTTTGTGTGAGCCTGTGTCCTGGTCTCTTCTTATGAGAACTCCGGTCTGTTAGATTAGGACCCACCTGTTATGAGTTCATTTTAACTTTCTTGCCTCTTTAAAGACACTGTCTCCAAATATAGTCACATTCTGTGGTACTGGAGGGGTTAAGACTTCAACATGTAAAATTCGAGGAAGGAAGGCCAGGGGTCTCCAGACAAAGGGAGTAGGCTGCAAGTGTCAGACATTTTTTATCTCTCTCATAAGCTGCAGGAAGAATCAAACTACCAGTGTTATATGTTTTCCCCTTCTCTATACAAATTTACATCTGCCACAAAAGAAATGCCAAAAGATAAAATGGTTGTCTGAGAAAACAAGAGAAGCTAAAGGCAAAGGAGAAAAGAAAAGATATACCCATTTGAATGCAGAGTTCAAAAGAATAGCAAGGAGAGATAAGAAAGTCTTCCTCAGTGATCAGTGCAAAGAAATAGAGGAAAACAATAGAATGGGAAAGATTAGAGATCTCTTTGAGAAAATTAGAAATACCAAAGGAATATTTCATGCAAAGATGGATACAATAAAGGATAGAAATGGTATGGACCTAAGAGAAGCAGAAGATATTAAGAAGAGGTGGCAAGAATACACAGAAGAACTATACAAAAAAGATACTCATGACCCAGATAATCACAATGGTGTGATCACTCACCTAGAGCCAGGTATCCTGGAATGCAATGTCAAGTGGGGCTTTGGAAGCATCACTAAGAACTAAGCTAGTGGAGGTGATGAAATTCCAGTTGAGCTAATTAAAATCCTAAAGGATGATCCTATGAAAGTGCTACACTCAATATGCCAGCAAATTTGGAAAACTCAACAGTGGGCACAGGACTGGAAAAGGTCAGTTTTCATTCCAATTCCAAAGAAAGGCAATAGTAAAGAATGCTTGAACTACTGCACAATTGCACTCATTTTACATGCTAGCAAAGTAATGCTCAAGATTCTCCAAGCCAGGTTTCAACAGGATGTGAACCATAAATTCCCAGATGTTTAAGCAGCTGGATTTAGAAAAGGCAGAGGAAAGTGAAAAGTGAAAGTGAAGTCGCTCAGTCGTGTCCGACTTTTTGCGACCCCATGGACTGCAGCCTACCAGGCTCCTCTGATCATGGGATTTTCCAGGCAATAGTACTGGAGTGGATTGCCATTTCCTTCTCCAGGGGATCTTCCTGAGCCAGGCATCAAACCTGGGTCTGCTGTATTGTAGACAGATGCTTTACCATCTGAGCCACCAGGGAAGGCAAAGGCAGAGGAACCAGAGATCAAATTGCCAGCAGCCGCTGAATCATCAAAAAATCAAGAGAGTTCCACAGAAACATCTGCTTCTGTTTTATAGACTATTCTAAAGCCTTTGACTCTGTGGATCAAACAAACTGTGTAAAATCCTTCAAGTGATGGGAATACCAGACCACCTGATCAGTTCCCTGATAAATCCATATGCAGGTTAGGAAGCAACAGTAAAAACTAGACATGGAACAACAGGCTGGTTCTAAATTGGGAAAGGAGTACAACAAAGCTGTATATTGTCACCCTGCTTATTTAACTTATATGCAGAGTACATGAGAAGTACTGGACTAGATGAAGTACAAGCTGGAATCAAGATTGCTGGGAGAAATATCAATAACTTCAGATATGCAGATGACACCACTCTTATGGCAGAAAGTGAAGAATTAAAGAGCCTCTTAATGAGGAGAAAGGAGAGCCAAAAAGTTGGCTTAAAGCTTAACGTTGAGAAAACTAAGATCATGGCATCTCGTCTCATCACTTCATGGCAAATACATGGGGAAACAACGGAACCAATGACAAGCTTTCTTTTTGGGGGGCTCCAAAATCACTGAAGATGGTGACTGCAGCCATGAAATTAAGACACTTGCTCCTTGGAGCTTCCCTGGTGGCTCAGAGGTTAAAGCATCTGCCTGCAATGTGGGAGACCTGGCTTCATTCCCTGGGTCAGGAAGATCCCCTGGAGAAGGAAATGGCAATCCACTCCAGTATTCTTACCATGGATGAAGGAGCCTGGTGGGCTAGAGTCCATGGGGTCACAAAGAGTCAGACATGACTGAGTGACTTCACTTTCACTTTCTTTGCTCCTTGGAAGAAAAGTTATGATCAACCTAGACAGCACATTAAAAAGCAGAGACATTGCTTTAACAACAAAGGTCCATCTAGTCAAAGCTATAGTTTTTCCAGTAGTCATATATGGATGTGAGAGATGGACAATAAAAAAAGCTGATCACAGCAGAATTGATGCTTTTGAACTGTGGTGTTGGAAAAGACTTTTGAGAGTCCCTTGGACTACACGGAGATCCAACCAGCCCCTCCTAAAGAAAATAAGTCCTGAATATTCATTGGAAGGACTGATGCTGAAGGTGAAACTCCAATATTTTGGCCTCCTGATGTGAAGAACTGACCCATTTGAAAAGGCCCTGATGCTGGGAATGATTGAAGGCTGGAGAAGGGGTTGGAAGAGGATGAGATGGTTGGATGGCATCAGCAACTCAATGATCATGAGTTTGAGTAGTTGGTGATGGACAACTAGAAGTTGGTGATGGACAGGGAAGCCTGGCATGATGCTGTCCATGGGGCACAAAGAGTAGGATAGGACTAGCAGCTGAACTGAAATGATACAAATTTAAAAGGAGATTTCTTTCAAAATTCTGTGTTGCCATAGGATACCTGGTTCCATCTGAACTTCTCTCAAACCTTGAGCTAACCAATGCAGTTTTCTTATGGAAATGTTTTTCTTAAGCTGTGTTAATGAACTATGTATTTATCTTAGATTCTATCTTCAAGTCAGTTCCTCCTAAGACTCAGAATGGACTCGAGAAACCAGAATGTTTACGCATTCAGATGTTCTCTTAAGCTATGTCAATGAGACTATATTTGCTTAGAAACATGCCTTTCTTCAAGATTCATGTCAATCACTTTATGCCCAGGGACAACTCGTCTTGTGCCAATGTTGTCTCAAAATGCAAGTTGCTTGTGAGGGGCCTGGTGCCATTCTCTGATTTTTAAGACATTTCCTTTCTCTAATTAGCAGACTGCTAGTAGCTATATGGATCTTCCCTGTAGCTCAGATGGTAAAGAATCTGCCTGCAATGCCGGAGACCTGGGTTAGATCCCTGGGTCAGAAAGATCCTCTGGAGAAGGGAATGACCATCCACTCCAGTACTCTGCCTGGAGAATCCCATAGAAAGAAGAGCCTGGCAAGCCACAGTCCATGTGGCAAAGAGCCAGACACGACTGAGCGACTAACACTGCTACTTCTAGTAGCTATATACCATCCACCAACAGACCAGCAGGGGGCACTCTTTCTGACCCCTTCTGATGTCTGTGTCAGAAGCTTTCTCTATCTCTTAGTTTAATAAAACTTTTTTACATAAAAGCTTTGAGTGATCAGGCTTCATCACTGGCTCCAAATTGAATGCTTCTCCTCTGGAGGCCAAGCATTGTGGCATCTTTTGTGTTCAGCAACAGCCTTTCAGAGGGGACACAGTTCAGCTCCAAGAATAAATACCTGTCATTCATTGTGTTCTGTGATGAAGTAGATCAGGTTGAGGTTTTTTGACGTTTCTTTGTTTCCAGTGTGTAACAGAAGTGTCATTCTGTCTGTTTGTGAAATCCCCTAATACAGCCCAAAAGCTATAAAATTCTCATATCCAAGCTCTAGGAGCCTGGTCCAGTTGGATAGATGGAAGAGGCACTTGGCATCCACGTGGCCTGTGTCCCCCAGGGTCTCTGAGCCTCAGGTCCTCACCTGTGTGTAGAGCAGGATTAGAGCCCTGCTGGCTTCTTCACACTTATCATAGGGATCAGATGAGAAAGATGCTTAAGTGCTTTGAGGATATAGAGCCTTTAATGGTATAAAAGTGGAATCATTTTATAAAAGGCTGTAGGTGGCAAAGACTAATAGAATTTTGCCAAGAAAATGCAATGGTCATAGCAAACACCCTCTTCCATCAACACAAGAGAAGACTCTACACATGGACATCACCAGATGGTCAACACCAAAATCAGATTGATTATATTCTATGCAGCCAAAGATGGAGAAGCTCTATACAGTCAACAAAAACAAGACCAGGAGCTGACTGTGGCTCAGATCCTGAACACCCTATTGCCAAATTTAGACTGAAATTGAAGAAAGTAAGGAAAACTGCTAGACCATTCAGGTATGACCTAAATCAAATCCCTTATGATTATACAGTGGAACTGAGAAATAGATTTAAGGGCCTAGATCTGATAGATAGAGTGCCTGATGAACTATGGACAGAGGTTCGTGACATTGTATGGGAGACAGGGATCAAGACCACCCCCATGAAAAGAAATGCAAAAAAACAAAATGGCTGTCTGGGGAGGCCTTACAAATAGCTGTGAAAAGAAGAGAGGCAGCAAAGGAGAAAAGGAAAGATATAAGCATCTGAATGCAGAGTCCCAAAGAATAGCAAGAAGAGATAAGAAAGCCTTCTTTAGCGATCAATGCAAAGAAATAGAGTAAAAGAACAGAATGGGAAAGACTAGAGATCTCTTCAAGAAAATTAGAGATATCAAGGGAACATTTCATGCAAAGATGGGCTTGATAAAGGATAGAAATGGTCTGGACCTAACAGAAGCAGAAGATATTAAGAAGAAGTGGCAAGAATACATTGAGGAACTGTACAAAAAAGATCTTCAAGACCCAGATAATCATGATGATGTGATCACTCATCTAGGGCCAGACATCTTGGAATGTGAAGTCAAGTGGGCCTTAGAAAGCATCACTACGAACAAAGCTGGTGAAGGTGATGGAATTCCAGTGGAGCTGTTTCAAACCCTGAAAGATGATGCTGTGACAGTGCTGCACACAATATGCCAGCAAATTTGGAAAACTCAGCAGTGGCCACAGTACTGAAAAAAGTCAGTGTTCATTCCAATTCCAAAGAAAAGCAATGCCAAAGAATGCTCAAACTACCACACAATTGCACTCATCTCACAAGCTAGTCAAGTAATGCTCAAAATTCTCCAAGCCAGGCTTTAGCAATATGTGAACTGTGAACTGCCTGATGTTCAAGCTGGTTTTAGGAAAGGCAGGGGAACCAGAGATCAAATTGCTAACATCCACTGGGTCATGGAAAAAGCAAGAGAGTTCCAGAAAAACATTTATTTCTGCTTTATTGACTATGCCAAAGCCTTTGACTGTGTGGATCACAATGAACTGTGGGAAATTCTTCAAGAGATGGGAATACCAGACCACCTAACCTGCCTCTTGAGAAATCTGTATGCAGGTCAGGAAGCAACAGTTAGAAGTGGACATGGAACAACAGACTGGTTCCAAATAGGAAAAGCAGCACATCAAGGCTGTATATTGTCACCCTGCTTATTTAACGTCTATGCAGAGTACATCATGAGAAACACTGGGTTGGAAGAAACACAAGCTGGAATCAAGATTGCCGGGAAAAATGTCAATAACCTCAGATATGCAAATGACACCACCCTTATGGCAGAAAGTGAAGAGGAGCTAAAGGGCCTCTTCATGAAGGTGAAAGAGGAGAGTGAAAAATTAAAGCTCAACATTCAGAAATTGAAGATCATGGCATATGGTCCCATCACTTCATGGGAAATAGATGGGGAAACAGTGGACACAGTGTTCGACTTTATTTTTGGGGGCTCCAAAATCACTGCAGATGGTGATTGCAGCCATGAAATTAAAAGACACTTACTCCTTGGAAGAAAAGTTATGACCAACCTGGATAGCATATTCAAAAGCAGAGACATTACTTTGCTGACTAAGGTCCATCTAGTCAAGGCTATGGTTTTTCCTGTGATCATGTATGGATATGAGAGTTGGACTGTGAAGAAGGCTGAGTGCCAAAGAATTGGATGCTTTTGAACTGTGGTGTTGAAGAAGACTCTTTAGAGTGCCTTGGACTGCAAGGAGATCCAGCTAGTCCATTCTGAAGGAGATCAACCCTGGGATTTCTTTGGAAAGAATGATGCTAAAGCTGAAACTTCAGTACTTTGGCCATCTCATGAGAAGAGTTGACTCATTGGAAAAGACTCTGATGCTGGGAGGGACTGGAGGCAGGAGGAGAAGGGGACAACCGAGGATGAGATGGCTGGATGGCATCATGGACTCGATGGATGTGAGTCTGAGTGAACTCCGGGAGATGGTAATGGACAGGGAGGCCTGGCATGCTGCGATTCATGGGATCACAGGGAGTCGTACATGACTGAGCGACTGAACTTGAACTTGAACTTGTAGGTAGAAGCCTTGCCTCCCAATAATAAAACAAATATATGCATAGTTCTTCTAGGTCGCTTTTGAGACTCTGAATCAGGGGTCCTCAACTGCTCAAGATCCTTTGCAGTATTCAGTTCAGGGATTTCAGACCATGAAGCAAAGTCCTTTTCAGTTAAAAGTTGCTAGAAATAATATTTTATTTATAAAAAAATTGTATTGAGAACGGTTATGGAGAAAGGAAACAGATGATTTTGGAAAGAATATTAAGGAGTAGAAAATAAAATGAATTTTCTTTGGTTCCTTTAACTGTTTTTAGTTTCACCAAAAAAGTATATAAGCATATAATCACCAAATATGTCTAGCGTGAGAAAATGGAGGAGGATGATATGCAGTAAACCACTCCCTCACTCCCACCAAAGGCTTTACCCCACTCCCACCAAAGGCTTTATTTTTAAGTGCTTCCATTACAATGGAAATAGCTTCAGATTTCAACCAGTGGGCCCATGCATTCTTGGAGGGTTTATCTTTCTCCTTAAGTGACATTTAAATATATAGCATTTCACGTGCAGAGCTGTTTGGGGGTAGCAGGTTGTGTTAGCAACAAGAGAGTAATAAGTGCGCTTACTGGGAAGGTAGGTGTCCTAGTGCTTTCCTGTTTCGTGTGTGAAGTTCATTCTCTCATGATAACTTTGCTTACAGCAGCCACAGTGCACTTGCAGTCAGGTTTTATAAAAGAGATCTGGGGTCATATGTCTAAGCAACCCAGTTTGTGACACAAGTCAGCCTCTGATAGATAATACATTTTCTGTTTTAAAGACTCAAATGAAACTTTTCACATTCTTCTTTGAGGATAAAGAGTTACACTTGAAGTCCTTTTTTGCCCAAACACATTTAGAGAGAAGGCTTCACAAGCCCTGACATTATTTTATCTTGTTATGCTCATCTGTAAGGAACTGAGATACAACACAGCTACTAAAAACTGATGACTGTGGGCCTTGACAGCACTTCACTTCCTCTGTGTTCTGATTATACACTGAGAAGACCTGTATCTCTTCCAGTTCAGCTAGAATTTGGTAGAATTCAAGAGCTCAAAGGTCTGGCAGAGATCTGTCCTATTATTGGGTATCATCTTAACGTTTTAGAGAAATCTCTTGGTTGAGTCATTGTTAAAGCATTTGATTTTCTTTTCATTCTTGGGACCCACTATCCACAGGTCACATTTCCATAGGCCCTATAACTGCTTTGCCACACAAATTAAACACCAGGATATTTCATACATATATGCCAGTCCAATAGAGGAGGCAGTGGCAGCCCACTTCAGCACTCTTTCCTGGAAAAGCCCATGGACAGAGGAGCCTGGTAGGCTGCAATCCATGGTGTTGTGAAGAGTTGGACACAACTGAGGGACTTCCCTTTCACTTTTTACTTTCATGCATTGGTGAAGGAAATGGCAACCCACTTCAGTGTTCTTGCCTGGAGGATCCCAGGAACGGAGGAGCCTGGTGGACTGCCGTCTATGGGGTTGCACAAAATCAGACAGGACTGAAGCGACTTAGCAGCAGCAACATTAACATCCAAATTTGTTGTGCTCCTTTTATGTGTGAAAATGGCAAACCCTGTTCAGATGCTAGATTTCCTATCCTCTTTGTTACCCTGTTTTTAATTTATTTCAGGGAATAAAATGATTTTGCTTATCAATTTACTGTAGTGATAAAGCATATCTGTGAATCAGAATGACCAGAAATCTAGTGGATCTACAGGCTATTTGGCATTACGTCCAGCCCACTGAGGATTTTAATGGGGCTGTTTCCTCCATAGAATAAATACAGCCCTGGTTTTAAAAAAATAAATTTATATATTAAAAAAAAATCGTGCCTCCAATAGTGATATGATTGCTTCACGTGAAGAAGGAAACCTAGAAATGTGTTGCCTCAGGAGGAGGACTTTAAAACTTTTAAACATGTCGTTTTTGTCTTTTTCTCCCTTAGGTGTACTTCAAAAGGAGACAGCCAGATATTACAGTGACCTTGTGGTTATGAATGTTTCCAGTGGACAGCCCGCAACCTCAACAGTTTTTGAGTCAACACTGTGATTCTACCATGAGTTCGTGTCTATTTTGAAGGCTTTTTTCCAATAGCTTTTGCACTGTATGACTTGTTTTACACCAGCAACAAATATTTACACATTACAAGATGTTAGTTCTTCAACTTCACTCAATGATTTCAAGCTCTTGAAAAAGGATTTATTATGTTTATTTAAATGTTGTATTACTCACTTTCTTATCCAAATCAAAGTGCAGGCCACCAATAAAAGCTGTCTCCCAGGTTTTGCATCTTGAGAAACTCCAGATCCAAACTCATTTTCTCAGATTTGAGACAAAGTTGTCACAGATGTATTTTTACTGTTCCCAGAATTACCTATTACTTTCCAATTATATCAGGGGTTCTGTTTACTTGAAGAATGTGTGAAGTTGCTGTTTTGTGTCCACTTCCTTTAACATGACTAGGATTCATTTTTCCACCAAAAGACCTCTGGTTAAAATGCTACAGAGAAAACTGATAGAAAAACATACAATATACTATAGTTTAAGTGACATCATAGGAGAGAGAGGTGTTCCCTAAAAAAAAAAAAAATAGATATATGGTTAAATACCGAAGGACAATATTATATGTTCTAAAAGAGGAGGAAGAGAAAATATGCTTTCTCAGAATAGAAGCCCTTCTAGGGGATTTGCTAATAAGTTCTGTTTACTTGAAGAATGTGTGAAGTTGCTGTTTTGTGTCCACTTCCTTTAACATGACTAGGATTCATTTTTCCACCAAAAGACCTCTGGTTAAAATGCTACAGAGAAAACTGATAGAAAAACATACAATATACTATAGTTTAAGTGACATCATAGGAGAGAGAGGTGTTCCCTAAAAAAAAAAAAAATAGATATATGGTTAAATACCGAAGGACAATATTATATGTTCTAAAAGAGGAGGAAGAGAAAATATGCTTTCTCAGAATAGAAGCCCTTCTAGGGGATTTGCTAATAAAGGACAGATGTGTGCTAGACTATCTTCTAGATAATTTTATTTTTTTAATATTAAAAATTGTGGTAAAGTATATATAACATAAAATTTACCATATAACCAGTTTTAGTCACACAATCCAGTGGCATTAATCACATTCACAGTGTTGTGCAGCCACACTGTCTGGGGAACTTTTGGTAATTATTTGCTTCCTCTTCAATGTGTTATTTCTGCAGAGTCATTTTGATGTTTCATTTTTCTAGGAGAAGTCTGTTTCCTGTGAGTTTTGAGCTTGCTTGACATAAATTTATTCACAATATCTTGTATGTTTAATATCTGCAGCATCTCTGTGTTCTTTTCACTTTTTAATTTTCTTTTAGCCTTCTTATTAATGA
The DNA here is from genome assembly GCA_006408675.1 of Madoqua kirkii. Taxonomy (NCBI): domain Eukaryota; kingdom Metazoa; phylum Chordata; class Mammalia; order Artiodactyla; family Bovidae; genus Madoqua; species Madoqua kirkii. The sequence continues at coordinate 27,742 of SJYC01120232.1, forward strand.
ATAATCTTGCATAACTTTTTCCTGTTTTCAAAGAATCAACTTTTTGCTTGATTGATGTTCTTTTTTCCCCTAGTTCATCATATCATTCTTTCTTTCCTTCAACTTTTCCTTAACTTTGAGGTTTTTCCTCTAAATTGTTAAATTGAAAAGAGATTAGTAATGTCATCATTTTTCTAAAATAAGTCTGTAAAGTTGACTTTTTTCCTAAGATCCACTTTAGCTGCAACCTGCAAGTTTTGGTACTCACCACTGTCAGTAGCCATGTATTTTCTAATACCTAATTTAATTCATTAACTATATCTTTTACCCATGGATTGTTCATAAGTATAATGTTCTCTAAATTTAAAATGCTAATGGATTTTTTCTTTTAGATTGAACCATGTAGAACTGCTAACATTCAGTCTTCTTATAAGCTATAAAATGGCATTTCCATAGGGTTCAACATATATTTCTCTTTTGTTATTAATATATAACAATTTCAGTTGATCAGACAACATTAGATTATGAACTTTAAACCAAAGGTAACTACATTCACACTAAAGGTCCTTGTTTCTACCATTTTGTATTTTATTGGGAGTTTTTAAAATGTTAACATTTAATGTTAAAATGTTTACTGGTACATGTGTAACCAGTAATTTTCAATAAAAGTCCTCCCCAAATACTGGAATGATTTTGGATACGTGTTGCAGACTGGCTCTCTGGGATGCAGACTCAGATGAAGTTTAGTGCTGGGATGTGTATCAGGGGTACCCTTGGGATCAACACTGTGGAATCAGGAGGGAAGAAACAGGGTAAGGCAGAGGGAAGGATCAAGCTGGATCACTGGCCAGACGACCTGAGCTGACCCCATGAGGGTCTGGAATGACAATGGCCCCTCAGGGTTGTCTTCACATGTCCAATGACCAGGCCTTTATACCTCCACCCGGATGGGTCATTGCATGCAGGCTGCCCCCAGAGGGGCTGGTGGTTTAAGGTTGCCCACTGGCAGCACTTCCTGCTGTTGGACAATGAGTCCCTGAAGGGAAGTCAGGACAGCAAGTCTCCATGTCTCCCCTCGGCATGTATCACAGCTCCAGAGGTAGGTGAGGAGGGTGTACTGTGGGGAAACTCTTGATGACTGATGTTTAAGTCAAAATGATGACTCAGTGATTCTCATGAATACCCTTGAGTCTAAAAAATAGAGAAGGTCCATGTAGGGGAGATATCCTCATTGTCCAGGGTCAGCCCAGTTGTCGCCTCTTCTAGGAAGTCACGTTAAGATCAGTCATCATCCTAGGTAACTCAGGTTTGTGTGTTACCCTGAGCCCCTCTTGTGTTAAACTGAACCCTGATTGGTTAGTGTCCTGTTGTCACCATCTTGAGAGACTTTATTTTTAAACAAGGGGCCTGTTCTTTCTGTTGTGCATGTGGCCTGCCCTGAGTGTGAGTGTTCATGTTCACACATGGTCTATTTTCTCACTAAACTAAGTGAGAAAAAGACTTGAAACTGCACTCTGTTCACTGTTTGATTTTCTCTTCCAGCAGAGTATCTGTGAACAGAGGGTGCTCAGTAAATGTTTGTGGAATGAACAAATGATGACTGAGAGCAAGCCTTCCTTCCCAACTTTATAATTTTGAGATATTAAGAGGTAGCCTGGAATAACAGGAAGCCCTGGTTTTTGAGCCAGTCATGCTGGTCTGTCCTTTCTCTCCTACTCACTAGCAGTGTGGGTGTGGGCAAGCAGTAACCAGCCAAGGTGCCAGGACATTAGAATGGCACCATCCTTGACAAAATAGACTCTGGACAACCTATAGCCATGTGGTCTTAGTTACATGCTTGGGTAAGCATCTCAACCTCTGCATCTCAGCTTTTTTGTCTGGAAAATGAATACAGTTCCTGCTCTTGAACCATTGGTTTGGTTGGGATGATGGATGACCTAAGAGCATCCAAAGACACAGGGTGGAATCACTGACCTTGGTGATTCTTATCACCAGGAGAGAACAGGATGGGTGTGGATGAAGGAGGTTTGTAGGCTGTAGAAGGTGTACTTGAGGGGGTCCTCATCTCATGGCCTAAACCAGACTGTTCCTCCTCCACGTGTAGTTAAAATGACACAAGCACATGGGGAGGAGCACCAGCTCTGGAGTCAGGGACAAATCCTGGCTCCTCTGGGCACTGGCTGGGTTTGGATTCAAGTTCTGCTACCTGGTAAGTGTGGGCTCTTATGGTTGGAAAGCCCACTCTGCTTCAGGGCCTTTGTCTGAAAGGTGAGATGGGGATAGTATGATTCTCAGAGGGCTACTGCAAAGATTAACTGTGACAGTGACAGTGTGCTCTGTGCGCTAGTGCCAGCCTCTGACCTGTTTGTAACCCGGTGAGAAATAAGTACAGGAAATTCAAGAGCTAGAAGCTCATATCCCTAGATTGCTGTGACATCCACCCTCAGGATGGGTGGGATCCTGAACTCCCCGGGGACCAGTGTGAAGGTTGCACTTGTGAGGTGGGGGAGGGGCCCGTGGCTGAGCTGCATACTAGCAGCGCACAGTGGGTCATTGATTACGTTGCAATGGGCTAAAAATGTAAAATTAAATAAAAGTGATATTTAATCCCAGACAGGTGAGAAACACTGCTTTTGAACAATGCTGGATAAGTGATTATCTGTCAATCGGCACTATCCTCTCCAGCCCTGTCCTCTTTATTAATGGTTACCATCATATTTATCTTAAAATTAGAGTACACAGGCTTTCAAAAGGCCTTACTATACATTGTCAATGTTTTTAATAGCATTAAAAAGTTAGAAATAATTAAATTGCTGTTCAAGCTTAAAGTTTTTTCTTTTTTTATCAAGTTTAAAAACAATACTGTGCATATATTTTACCAATTCTATTATTGGGTCAACAGCATGGTCCTACTGTTGAAGAAGGTCCATAGAAGCGCAATAGTCCCCTTTAAAACCTTCAGAGTTTTTTTTAAATACAAGGTTTTAAGTGTAAGCTGTTATTTTCCTTTAAAACAGAAAGAATGTGGATTAACTGAGCTTCTGTTTTTTAAACCTATTGTTCTAAGGAGAATGTTTCTTTTTTCCAAAAAGTAAAACAGCAATGTGTATTGAAAACTGTTTGAAATATATATTTATTTTAATTTAGACCTAAAAAATTATATTATTAGAAGGAATTGCATGCCCCAGCCCTATGAGACCTCAATCTGTACTCCAGGCCCATCTGACTTGCCTTAGGAGTCAAACTGAGATTGGATGCTTTTTTTTTTTTTTTAATATGAACCAAGTTGTTAAGAGAAGCAAAAAGCAAAGAAAAAAAGGAAAGATATAAGCATCTGAATGCAGAGTTTCAAAGATTAGCAAGGAGAGATAACAAAGCCTTATTCAGTGATCAGTGCAAAGAAATAGAGAAAAACAACAGAATGGGAAAGACTAGAGATCTCTTGAAGAAAATTAGAGATACCAAGGGAACATTTCATGGAAAGATGGGCTCGATAAAGGACAGAAATGGTATGGACCAAACAGAAGAAGAAGATATTAAGAAAAGGTGGCAAGAATACACAGAAGAACTGTACAAAAAAGATCTTCATGACCTGGATAGTCATGATGATGTGATCACTCATCTAGAGCCAGACATCCTGGAATGTGAAGTCAAGTGGGCCTTAGAAAGCATCACTACGAACAAAGCTAGTGGAGGTGATGGAATTCCAGTGGAGCTGTTTCAAATCCTGAAGATGATGCTGTGAAAGTGCTGCACTCAATATGCTAGCAAATTTGGAAAACTCAGCAGTGGCCACAGGACTGGAAAAGGTCAGTTTTCATTCCAATCCCAAAGATAGGCAATGCCAAAGAATGCTCAAACTACTGCACAATTGCACTCACCTCACGTACTAGTAAAGTAATGCTCAAAATTCTGCAAGCCAGGCTTCAGCAATACATGAACTGTGAACTTCTAGATGTTCAAGCTGGTTTTAGAAAAGGCAGAGGAACCAGAGATGAAATTGCCAACATCCACTTGATCATCAAAAAAGCAAGAGAGTTCCAGAAAAACATCTATTGACTATGCCAAAGCCTTTGACTGTGTGGATCACAATAAACTGTGGGAAATTCTTCAAGAGATGGGAATACCAGACCACCTGAAATGCCTCTTGAGAAATCTGTATTCAGGTCAGGAAGCAACAGTTAGAACTGGACATGGAACAACAGACTGGTTCCAAATAGGAAAAGCAGTATGTCAAGGCTGAACATTGTCACCCTGCTTATTTAACTTATATGCAGAGTACATCATGAGAAACGCTGGACTGGAAAAAACACAAGCTGGAATCAAGATTGCTGGAAGAAATATCAATAACCCCAGATATGCAGATGACACCACCCTTATGGCAGAAAGTGAAGAGGAACTAAAAAGCCACTTGATGAAAGTGAAAGAAGAGAGTGAAAAGTTGGCTTAAAGCTCAACATTCAGAAAACGAAGATCATGGCATCCAGTCCCATCACTTTTTGGGAAATAGATGGGGAAACAGTGGACACAGTGTCAGACTTTTTTTGGGGGGGCTCCAAAATCACTGAAGATGATGACTGCAGCCATGAAATTAAAAGACGCTTACTCCTTGGAAGGAAAGTTATGACCAACCTGGATAGCATATTCAAAAGCAGAGACATTACTTTGCCGACTAAGGTCTGTCTAGTCAAGGCTATGGTTTTTCCAGGAGTCATGTATGGATGTGAGAGTTGGACTGTGAAGAAGGCTGAGCGCTGTAGAGTTGATGCTTTTGAACTGTGGTGTTGGAGAAGACTCTTGAGAGTCCCTTGGACTGCACGCAGATCCAACCAGTCCATTCAGAAGGAGATTAGCCCTGGTATTTCTTTGGAAGATATGATGCTAAAGCTGAAACTCCAGTACCTGGTCACCTTATGTGAAGAGTTGACTCATTGAAAAAGACTCTGATGCTGGGAGGGATTTGAGGGCAGGAGGAAAAGGGGCAATCGAGGATTAGATGGCTGGATGGCATCACGGACTCGAGGGACGTGAGTCTGAGTGAACTCTGGGAGTTGGTGATGGATAGGGAGGCCTGGCATGGTGCAATTCACGGGGTCTCAAAGAGTTGGACATGACTGAGCAACTGAACTGAACTGAACTTTAGGACTTAGCTACACTAGGAATATTCTACAAGATGTTTACATTGGATGATCCTGAAAATTCACTCTTTCAATCAGCAAACATGCTCACAAGTATCCATCCTAATAGGTGGAAGCTTTGGGTATTCCAAAGCAGTGTTTGATTCAAAAGCTTATCATATTTAATTCTGGAGGACATTGCAGGAAAAACGTTTTAAAATTAAAATTTTCAGATTATCTAGACAAAAAATTAGTCTCTGAGATGGAGATTTTATCACATTAGAAATATATAAGTAAATAACGATAAACAGAGGACTGAGGACTTTTAAACCCTACATTTTTACAACACTAAAAAAATTTAATAATCCATGAGTTTATACTGATTCCTATAAGACATACAATAGGAAAAAAAGCACTTTTTTTGCAGTAAAAGGTCAACTCACAAATGTAGACAGATTGACAGAAAAGTACCATATATTGGCTTAAAGCTCAACATTCAGAAAACGAAGATCATGGCATCCAGTCCCATCACTTCATGGGAAATAGATGGGGAAACAGTGGAAACAGTGTCAGACTTTATTTTGGGGGGGGCGGCTCCAAAATTACTGCAGATAGTGACTGCAGCCATGAAATTAAAATGCTTACTCTTTGGAAGAAAAGTTATGACCAACCTAGATAGCATATTCAAAACCAGAGACATTACTTTGCTGACTAAGGTTCGTCTAGTCAAGGCTATGTCTTTTCCTGTGGTCATGTATGGATGTGAGGGTTGGACTGTGAAGAAGGCTGAATGCCGAAGAATTGATGCTTTTGAATTGTGGTGTTGAAGAAGACTCTTGAGAGTCCCTTGGACTGAAAGGAGATCCAACCAGTCTGTTCTGAAGGAGATCAACCCTGGGATTTCTTTGGAAGGACTGATGCTAAAGCTGAAACATCCAGTCCTTTGGCCACCTCATGAGAAGAGTTGACTCATTGGAAAAGACTCTGATGATGGGAGGGATTGGGGGCAGGAGGAGAAGGGAACGACTGAGGATGAGATGGCTGTATGGCATCACAGACTCGATGGACGTGAATCTGATTGAACTCCGAGAGATAGTAATCAACAGGGAGGCCTGGCGTGCTGCGATTCATGGAGTTGCAAAGAGTTGGACACGACTGAGCGACTGAACTTGAACTTGAATTTTGTATTATACAACTTTATAATATAAACTACAACTATAGTTTAAACAACTATCAGCTATTCCAATAAATAATATATACTGTATTCATTGATGAGTTTTAGTAGCTTTCAGGATTTTCTATGTATAGTATCATGTGACCCATGAACAATGACAGCTTTACAGCTTCCTTTCAGTTTGGATTCCCTTTGTTTCTATTTCCTGTCTCGTTGCTCTGACTAGGACTTCCAATACTATGTTGGTAAATGCGGTGATAGTGGGCGCCCTGTCCTGTTCCTGATCTTCAAGTCTCTTTAAGTCTAGTTGAAATCAGCTGACAATGAGCTGGGTCCTGGTGCTCCTTACACGGACGTTCTAGGACATGTCTGCCAAATTACTACAGTCTCTTAGGTTCTGTTAGTTTTCAAAGTGGTTGGGGATCATCTCTCTGGCGCAGGTCCTAAAAGCTGAAGTTACCAGTATGGAATGAAACCCTTGGCTCCTCAGAGAGGAGCTTCAGTTTTGAACTTTCTCTGAGTCGTGTGCCACTGTGCTGGGGGTGTGGTTTATGGCAAGACTGTATCCCAGCCTCCTACCCAGTTTGACGTAGTTCCTCTTGTTTGCCTGATGTGTAGTCATCACTCAGCCAGGCTTTAGGTTTTTGAAAGACATTTTTCTACACATAGCTGTAGTCTCGGTGTGTCTGTGAGATCAAGATTTTCCTATATTGTCATCTTGAACCAGAACCCTCTTTTTTTTGTGTTGTTTCTTTCCTTGTTTTCGGCTATTTGCTAGATTACCTTTGTAATCTAGATTAGTTTTGTTTACCTTTGACTATCTCAGTTATTTCTGGAGGTCTTGGAGTAAAAGCAAAAATTAGAGGACCCACTAGAGTCGTAGTGGTAGTGTAACCACTGTCTTTTATTTTCTGTATTTTGATGTTTTGACATCTGGGGCCTTGCTGACCCTGAAGGGGCTACTCCTCCAGAGGTCAGTGCATTTTTAGAGATGATAAACAACTCTCTCAGGAGCACAGTTTCCAAATACAAAGGAGCCAATCCAGAGCGCACATTCCAACGATCTCTTTCACTGAGCTCTCACACTTAGGGGCATTTATCCACATAACCTCATCACCCCAAGGCATGCCCTCATCACCCCAAGGCATGCCCTCATCACCCCAAGGCTAGGTGAAAGTGAAAGTGAAGTCATGTTCGAATCTTTGCGACCCAGGCTTCTCCGTCCATGGGATTCTCCAGGCAAGAATACTGGAGTGGGTTACCATTTCCTTCTCCAGGGGATCTTCCCAACCCAGGGATCAAACCCAGGTCTCCTGCATTGGAGGCAGATGCTTTAACCTCTGAGCCACCAGCGAAGCCCTCAAAGCTAGGTACCAGAGAGCTAAGTAGGGACAGGCCCTATGCTACAGAGACCATTGACATTATTCAAACTAATCGATCCTAAGCCAGCTTACCTGGCCTGGTCAGTTCCTTCTCACAGAAACCACAATAAAGGCTCTCGCCCACAGTTCCTCCCTCTCCCTCTGCCCTACGGCCAGCATCAGTGCTTCCCTTGGTGCCCCCGAGACACAGAGTGTCCTCTTTTATTGGCAACTGTAATAAACTAACCTTTCAATGTCAGTTGTCTCCTGATCTTTTGGCCCTACTATACCTCTCACATTCTATTAATGCACAAGTCGGAGAAAACTACCTATATTGAAAACAGGTAGGAGAAAACTACCAATTCTTCTTATTCTCCATCTTTTTCTGTACTTGAAGAGATGCTATTTTGTATGTGTGTGTGACTAGTAATTACAAATAATTTTTATACATAATTTTTCCAATAAGTTATCTTCCTACATAGATTATTTTCCTTTCAAACTCAAAAGGCAGGGACAACGTGGTGGTAGAAAATGTTCTGGTTCTGGTTACAAATATTGGTTGCTTAAGTTTTAACATCAACAACGTTAACTAGAGAATTTAACTTCACATCTCCAAAGTTTGATCTTTCTATCTTTAACTTGGGGTAATAATTTTAACCTAACAAGATTTCTTAAGCATGAAATGAAATTACTTCCGTAAAGTATCTAGTGAGTTCTTAATATTGCTCTCGGTTTTGTGTGAATCCTTGGATTTGGATGGTGTCCTGCCTATCAGGGCTTCCCTGGTGGTTCAGATGGTAAAGAACCCGGGAGTTCTTCTCCTGGCAATGTGAGAGACCTGGGTTTGACCCATGGCTTGGGAAGATCCCCTGTAGGAGGGCATGGCAACCCACTCCAGTATTCTTGCTTGGGAAATCTGCATGGACAGAGGAGCCTGATGGGCTGCAGTCCCTGGGTTGCAAAAAGTTGGACACAACTGAGTAATTAAGCACAGCACTGGCTATGATGGCTGCTTCATTAACTCTGACAATGGTCACTGTTCAACTCATTTCCAAAATTATAGTAGGGGAAATTTTCATTGGACTTCCCCTGGCTTCTTTTTCTTGGAGGATGTGAAAATTTTTAAAAAGCCATTCCTAGAAAATGTGTCAGTTTGGAACCCCAAGGGATCAACATTTGGGAACTTTCTTCTCTCATTTTCACTCTTAAAAGTCTGTTTCAACCTGCAGTGGTCTTTGAGAGTGGTCCTCAAACTATAGTGTATAGTTTAGTTTTTGTAAATATAAAAAACCCAACCATATAGGACTTCGTGCTTTTGCAAATAAAGTTTTACTGGAACACAGTCGCATTCTTTTGCTTATATATCATCTACGGTTGCTTTCATACCCCAGACTGCAAAGACCCAAGGCCTGCAAGCCTAAAAGATTTACCATCTCTAATGAGGTGGATGAAACTGGAGCCGATTATACAGAGTGAAGTAAGCCAGAAAGAAAGACACCAATACAGTATACTAACCATATATATGGAATTTAGAAAGATGGTAACGATAACCCTGTATGCGAGACAGCAAAAGAGACACAGATGTATACAACAGTCTTTTGGACTCTGTGGGAGAGGGAGAGGGTGGGATGATTTGGGAGAATGGCATTGAAATATGTATAATATCATAAATGAAATGAATCGCCAGTCCAGGTTCGATGCATGATACCGGATGCTTGGGGCTGGTGCACTGGGGTGACCCAGAGGGATAGTATGGGGAGGGAGGTGGGAGGGGGGTTCAGGATGGGGAACACGTGTACATCCGTGGCAAATTTATGTTGATGTATGGCAAAACCAATACAATATTGTAAAGTAATTAGCCTCCAGTTAAAATAAATAAATTTATATATAAAAAAAGATTTACCATCTCATCCTTTGAGAAAACATTTGCCGAGCGCTGGTCTTTGCTGTTTGAAGCTTGGCTTCTTTCTCTGTGAGTTAAAAATGACTACACATTCTTTGCACTGTTCTCATCAAGAGGTGGAGTTTAGGGGGAGTTTCCTGGTGGTCCAGTGGATAAGACATCACACTTTCACTGCAGGAGGTTCCAGTTCCATCCCTGGTCGGGGAACTAAGATCCCACATGCCTCATGGAAAATTGAAAAATGGGGTTGAGAGGTATATGTGACATTTTTTTTTAAAAAGAGGTGGAGCTTAGGTCCCATCCTGCAGTGACTCTAAGCTTCGCCCTGGTCTGGTCTGGCCAATAAGACATCAGCAAGTGTGACAAGTACAAAGGCTTGACTAGTGCTTTCCACACTGGGACTTGCCTTCTTAGAATAATTCCCTGAGAACACCCCCTCCGCATGCGGTGAAAGTCCAGTCTGGTCTGTTGGAAGATGAGAGGTCGTGAGGACAAAAACTAAGACACTCTAGTCTACAGTTAGCATTAAGCACCATTAAGGAAAGAGAGGCCGCCTCTGTCAACAGATGAATGCAGCTCCATGTGACTCTAGGCGGTACCAGAAGAAACAGTTAATGCACAGAATCTTCTTAAATTTAAAAAAATTTAAGACATTAAGTTTTGCTGTGGTTTGTTCTGTAATTGCTAACTTACACGCTTTCATTGCCTGTCAAGGGAGAAAATGGTCATTCTGTACACAGTTAGTGTTAGAGACTAGCACTTTGACTTCTGGTCTGGACTTTGCTTGGGTCACATGGCACAGCAATGATAACTCTTCATATCAGAGTATGCAAGGTAACTTAGGCAAAAGGTCGATCTTCAGTTCTGACAACGCCTTTCACATCCTGTGGCACAAACCCTTTGCTGTCTTCTATGTATCTTACAAGGTTCTGGGAGATGGAAGGGATCAAGTCAGAAGGCAAATGTTGGTAACTGCTTTCAAACTTTGTATGAAATGAATGGTGCTACTACCGTTGTTGTAGAACATTTAATGTAATGCAGTCAATTCTTTATTACCTCTAAAGGAAGGGTGTCCTAGCATGGTTGAACCAAATTCAATTAAAATATAATAAACTTTAATTTCCTAGAGTGGTGGACGAGAAGAAGACTCCTAATGGCTTGCAGGAAATTCCCAGGTCTGGCACTGATTAGCTATGTATCTTGAGCAAGTTATTAATTTCTTTAGGCCTTCAGTTATCTTATCTATAAAAATAAATTATTGATATTGCCTTGCATAGTTATGAGAATTCATTGGGATTTAAGTTACTGAAAAGGATGGCCCAGTGTAGTGCCTGGAACCATGGAGAGTGGAGACAGCATATTATGGTTATGTATGTATGTTCTGAAGCTAAACTGCCTGGGTTTAAATCCCAGCTCTGGCACTTAATAGCTGTGTAATTTAGCAAAGTAAGCTCTCAATGTCTTTGCTTATCTCATCTATAAAATGGGGACAACAGCAGCAGTTTAGAGTTGTTGTGAGGCTTAAATAAACACATGTAAACGACTTGGCACAGTAGTTGAAATAAGACTGATTGAAATAAATTGATAAGAGTTTAATAATTGTTAGCCAACTATTACTAGCAGTACACAATTGAGCCCTTATCCTTATCTTCTTATCTTCTGTTTCAAAGCTAGGCCTCAACCTGATCACTTAGAATTCTTGTTTTTCTCATTTTATTGCTCTGTCAGAGTGTTATCCCATGAAGTTGGTGGTTAAATAAGGAGACATTTATTCAACAACCCCCAAAATAAGGTGGGAAAAAAAAGACTGCAAAGCTTTATTGATAAATGCAATAAGGTTTTGTTGAATGCCAATACTAAGTTAGGCACAGTTAGATACACTACTATCTTATAGGCTGTATCTGGCATAAAATAGCAAAGCTTGGGAGAGATTATTATCTATTTTGATGGCATCATTAACATATTTAATTGTAATGGTATTCCTTAGGAAAAAAAGTGGTTTTATGTCCATATATCTTCCAAGTTGCTACAAGGCATCTGTTGGATCTGAGAAACTGACTGCTGTTTAGATCCAGGCATGCAATATGACATTAGGATCAAAATAGAAAGGAAGGAAAATAAAATAAGGTTTGAAAGAAAACAATCTTATGAAGACTAACATGGGACTTCCTTGATGGTCCAGTGATTAAGAATCTGCCTGCCAATGCAGAGGACACGAGTTCAATCCCTGGTGCAGGAAGATTCTACATACCAGTAAGGCAACTAAGCCCATGCCCCAGCGCCCGTGCCCCACAACCAGAGAAGCCTCCATAACAAGAGGAGCCACCTCCACGAGGAGCCCTCACACTGCAACTAGAGAGTCACCCACACACACTGCAACTAGGGAAAACATGTGCCCACAGCAATGAAGGCCAGTGCACTCAAAAATAAAATAAATAAATTTAAAAATTTAAAAGATTAACATGTTTTGGGGGTACAACATACCTATACTTTACACAATAAAAACAATGTTCAACATACAAAACAGTAACAAGAAACTCATATTCAAATCAGCACTGCAGACACAGAATTAAAAGGGGAACTAGGATCCCACATGGCGGTGCAATGAACCCTGAGTGCCCCAACTACTGAATCCACGCACAGCAACTGCGCAGCATCAGTGCCGCAACTAGAGAAGGAAGCCCGCACAGAAGACCTGGCATGCTGCAAGGAAGATCCCGAGTGACACAGCTAAGACCCTAGGCAGCCAAATAGCTAAGCAACAGTTTTAAAACCACTTTCCATTTATTAAGAAAAACATGGGATTCAATTTTATGATGCCATTTGCAAATCTCAAAGCAGAAAGAAGGATCATATTTTCCTGACTGGTCAATCAATTTAATGATTACAGGAAATACAAAGTTCTTTTGTAAATGACTGCTAATGATTGACTTGCATTTGAAAAATGCACGTCAGCTCTCTCCCTTTCCCATTTATCACCCTGCAAAAGAAGGAAAACATTTAGAAATGGGACCTAACGTTCGTGATCATTTGATTCCTTAGATAGAGCTACGGTTGCTTATACCATAGGTTATTACACTATCATCAGGTAAGTGTGTCAAGTAAGCAGATTAAGTGGTTTGAAATCTCTCTACAACTATCTACATCAGGCAAGAGAATATGGCTATTAAGAACTTGGTTCTGATCAGAATTCCTTAAAATACTGCCTTCCTTCTGTTTTCCTTTGATTACAATTGCCTTTTGGGATGTGAGTGTTGGTCTCAAAAAGATGTACAGATAAAAAAGAAACAGCAAATGGGCTTACCACAGGAGAGCAACCAACTGTAACCCTATTACATAATAGGTGAAAGTATTCTTGCCCGGAGAATCCCATGGATAGAAGAGCCTGGTAGGCCACAGTCCATAGGGTCGCAAAGAATTGAACATGACTTAAGAGACTCAGCATGCACTCACAAAGAGTTTTACGGGGCTTCCCAGGTGGCACTAATGGTAAAGAACCTGCCTGAGAATGCAGAAGACATAAGAGATTCGGGTTCAATTCCTGGGTCAGAATGATCTCCTGGAGGAGGGCATGGCAACCCACTCCAGCATTCTTGCCTGAAGAATCCCATGGACAGAACCCCACTGACAGGCTACAGTCCATAGGGTCACAAAGAGTTGGACAGGACTGAAGTGACTTAGCACACACCCATAAGAGCTTCACAACTCGAATGTACTACTTCCAGGTAAAATCAGAAAAATACTTTGACATCAAGATCACCAACAGGGACTTCCCTAGTGCTCTAGTGGCTAAGAGTGCTCTCTTCAAATGCAGAGAACCCAGGTTCAATCCCTGATTGGGAAACTTGATCCCATAAGCCCCAACAAAGACCTGGCACAGCCAAATAAAAAAGTAAAAATATTTTTTAAAAATTCACCAGCAAATACTCCCTCCCTTTCAGAAGATAAGTTATTTTAGCTTAGAGTGACCCTATTTAATTTATATTTGTACCTTCAGCACCTAGGACATAGGGCATGCTCAGTTGTGTCTGACTCTTTGTGACTTCATGGATTATGACCCTCAGTAGATTGTGGCCTGCCAGGCTCCTCTATCCAAGGGATTTTTCAGGCAAGAATACTGGAGTGGGGTTGCCATTTTCTCCTCCAGGAGATCTTCCCAACCCAAGGACCAAATTAGAGTCTCCTATGTCTCCTGCATTGGCAGGCAAATTCCTTACCACTGAGCCACCTGGGAAGCCCAGGGGGTCTATATATGGGCTTGGTAATCAATGATCTACAGTATTATGTGCAATTTAAAGACAACAATATACACAAGCACAAATCTATAAGGCTCCTCTATCCAAGGGATTTTTCAGGCAAGAATACTGGAGTGGGGTTGCCATTTTCTCCTCCAGGAGATCTTCCCAACCCAAGGACCAAATTAGAGTCTCCTATGTCTCCTGCATTGGCAGGCAAATTCCTTACCACTGAGCCACCTGGGAAGCCCAGGGGGTCTATATATGGGCTTGGTAATCAATGATCTACAGTATTATGTGCAATTTAAAGACAACAATATACACAAGCACAAATCTATCACAAATCTATAGTTAAATGTCATGGTATTTTCAACAGCTATGCATTTCTGTGCGTGATTCTGCTTAAGAGGTTCCTAGGTCACTTTCTATAACTTGTATTTGCAGTTAACTCTTGGGAATCATGACATAACATTACCGCACCTTACTGGCTGAATCGCCTGGTTATTTTAAAAGTTATTTTTAATCTTCCTTTCTTTGTAAGAAGAATCTTCATATTCTCTTATAGAATTCATTAATATCACATAATATCATTTAAGGAAACAATGGTCACAGGGTGAAAAGTTAAAAAATGACCACTAAAAATGGTCCCTTAAATTCAGTTCAGTCGCTCAGTTGTGTCCGACTCTTTGCGACCCCATGAATCGCAGCACGCCAGGCCTCCCTGTCTGTCCATCACCAACTCACAGAGTTCACCCAGATTCACATCCATCGAGTCAGTGATGCCATCCATCTCATCCTCGGTCATCCCCTTCTTCTCCTGCCCCCAATCCCTCCCAGCATCAGAGTCTTTTCCAATGAGTCAACTCTTCGCATGAGGTGGCCAAAGGACTGGAGTTTCAGCTTTAGCATCATTTCTTCCGAAGAAATCCCAGGGCTGATCTCCTTCAGAATGGACAGGTTGGATCTCCTTGCAGTCCAAGGGACTCTCAAGAGTCTTCTCCAACACCACAGTTCAAAAGCATCAATTCTTCCTCACTCAGCCTTCTTCACAGTCCAACTCTCACATCCATACATGACCATGGGAAAAACCATAGCCTTGACTAGACGAACCTTTTCTGGCAAAGTAATGTCTCTGCTTTTGAATACGTTATTTAGGTTGGTCATAACTTTTCTTCCAAGGAGTAACCGTCTTTTAATTTCATGGCTGCAGTCACCACCTGCAGTGATTTTGGAGCCCCCCCAAAATAAAGTCTGACACTGTTTCCACTGTTTCCCCATTTATTTCCCATGAAGTGATGGGACCAGATGTCATGATCTTCGTTTTCTGAATGTTGAGCTTCAAGCCAACTTTTTCATTCTCCTCTTTCACTTTCATCAACAGACTTTTTAGTTTTTCTTTACTTTCTGCCATAAGGGTGGTGTCATCTGCATATCTGAGGTTATTGATATTTCTCCTGGCAATCTTGATTCCAGCTTGTGCTTCCTCCAGCCCAGCGTTTCTCATGATGTACTCTGCATAGAAGTTAAATAAGCAGGGTGACAACATACAGCCTTGTACTCCTTTTCCTATTTGGAACCAGTCTGTTGTTCCATGTCCAGTTCTAACTATTGCTTCCTGACCTGCATACAGATTTCTCAAGAGGCAGGTCAGGTGGTCTGGTATTCCTATCTCTTTCAGAATTTTCCACAGTTTATTGTGATCCACACAGTCAAAGGTTTTGGCATAGTCAAAATTTGGAACCAGTCTGTTGTTCCATGTCCAGTTCTAACTGTTGCTTCCTGACCTGCATACAGATTTCTCAAGAGGCAGGTCAGGTGGTCTGGTATTCCCATCTCTTTCAGAATTTTCTACAGTTTATTGTGATCCACACAGTCAAAGGCTTTGGCATAGTCAATAAAGCAGAAATAGATGTTTTTCTGGAACTCTCTTGCTTTTTCGAAGATCAGGTGGATGTTGGCCATTTGATCTCTGGTTCCTCTGCCTTTTCTAAAACCAGCCTGAACATCTGGAAGTTCACGGTTCATGTATGGCTGAAGCCTGGCTTGGAGAATTTTGAGCATTCCTTTCCTAGCGTGTGAGATAAGTGCAATTGTGCGGTAGTTTGAGCATTCTTTGGTATTGTCTTTCTTTGGGATTGGAATGAAAACTGACCTTTTCAGTCTTGTGGCCACTGCTGAGTTTTCCAAATTTGCTGGTATATTGAGTGCAGCACTTTCACAGCATCATCTTTTAGGATTTGAAATAGCTCTACTGGAATTCCATCACCTCCTCTAGCTTAGTTCATAGAGATGCTTTCTAAGGCCCACTTAACTTCACATTCCATGATGTCTGGCTCTAGGTGAGTGATCACATCCTCATGATTATCTGGGTCGTGAAGATCTTTTTGTACAATTCTTTTGTGTATTCTTGCCACCTCTTCTTAATATCTTCTGCTTCTGTTAGGTCCAGACCATTTCTGTCCTTTATCGAGCCCATCTTTGCATGAAATGTTCCCTTGGTATCTCTGATTTTCTTGAAAAGATCTGTGGTCTTTCCCATTCTATTGTTTTCCTCTATTTCTTTGCACTGATCACTGAAGAAGGCTTTCTTATCTCTTCCTGCTATTCTTTGGAACTCTGCATTCAGATGCTTACATCTTTCCTTTTCTCCTTTGCTTTTCACTTCACTTCTTATATTCTTTGATTATATTCTTTGCAGCCAAAAGTGGAGAAGCTCTATTCAGTCAGCAAAAACAAGACTGGGAGCTGACTGTGGCTCAGATCATGAACTCCTTATTGCCAAATTCAGACTTAAGTTGAAGAAAGTAGGGAAAACCACTAGACCATTCAGGTATGACCCAAATCAAATCCCTTATGATTATACAATGGAAGTGGGAAATGGATTTAAGGGACTAGATCTGATAGATAGAGGGCCTGATGAACGATGGATGGAGGTTCCTGACATTGTACAGGAGAGCCCGACAGTGAGACTTTTATTCAGACTTCTCTTTACTCAGAGAGTTGGAGGGTGAAGATGTAAGTTTGTATAACTAATGAGAACTAATAAGTTCCTTCCCACTGTAGAGCACAGGGGAACTCTACTCAGTACTCTCCTGGCCCAGATGGGAAAAGAATGCATGGAAGAGTGGGTATGTGTATATGCATAATTGATTCTCTTGGCGGTACACCTGAAACCAGCACGGAATTACTGACACAGTGCATCAGCCCAGCCCAGTAAGGAATCCACTTGGCAACGCAAGAGATGAGGATTCAGTCCCTGGGTCAGGAAGATGCCCTGGAGAAGGAAATGGCAACCCACCCTAGTGTTCTTGCCTGGAGACTCCCGTGGAATCCGGAGCCTGTTGGGCTCCAGTCCATGGGGTCGAGTTATGACAGGGAGTTGGGCGTGACTGAGCACACACTCGTACGTGTGTGCTAAGTGGTTTTGGTTGTGTCCAGCTCTTTGCAGCCCTATGGACTGTATCCCACCAGGGTCTCTGTCCATAAGATTCTCCAGGCAGGAACACTGGACTGGGTTGCCATGCCCTCCTCCAGGGAATCTCCCTGACCCAGGCATTGAATCCGAGTCTCCTGTGTCTCCTGCATTGGCAAGTGAGTTCGTTATCACTAGCACCACGTGGGAAGCCCCAGAACACACACACACACACACACACACACACACACACACACACCAATAATTTTTTTTTTTTTTAAGAAGCACCGATGATCTTACCTGCAGGGCAGCAAAGGAGACACAGACAAAAAGATCAGACTTTGGGACACAGTGGGAGAAGGAGAGGGTGGGGTGATCTGAGAGAGGAGCATTGAAACATGTACGTGACTATACGTAAGACAGACAGCCAGGGGGAGTTTGATGCATGATGCGGGGAACCCAGAGCCAGCGCCCCCTGACAGGCTGCAGAGACGGGGCAACGAGGGCGGTGGGAGGGGGCTCAGGAGGGAGAGGACACACGCATGCCCGTGGCTGACCCATGTGGATGTACGACCCATGTACGGCAAAACCCGTCAGAATACTGCCACGTAATCATCCTCCAACTGAAAGCAATTAATTTTAGAAAAGTATGAAATACATCAATAAAATATTTTCAAAAAGATGTAAGCTTGAAAATGTCAGCCACTACCTACTCTTCAGTGGCCGAGTCCCTTCTTGACGATGACCTCAGTGCAAAGGAAGTCAGAATCAGTGGCAGGGAGGAGGAAGATGCGAGGCTAACGACTCTGTTGAGTTTCGGGGTCCACGCATGCCTGGAGGCTGTTCCACCCTTGGGAATTTCTCTTATGTGAACCAGTAAATTCCCTTTTCACTGAACCCACTCTGGGTGGATGTTCGGTCTCTTTTAGTGACCTTCTTTACTGATTTCATTTCCGGTAACTAACGTGGCATGTGAGTCACTTTATTTCTTCTCTCAAGCTCATTAAGAATTTTATTAAAATATGAGGAACTTGCTAGAAGCCCAGTGGTTAAGACTCCTTGCTCCCACCACCCAGGATTTGATCCCTGAAGGAAATGGCATCCACTCCAGTATTCCTGCTTGGAGAATCCCAGGGACGGAGGAGCCTGGTGGGCTACAATCCATGGGGTCGCAAAGAGTCGGACACGACTGAGCCACTTTGCTTCACTTCTGGGAACTGAGATCCTTCATGCTTCTCGGTGTGGCCAAAATAAATAAAAACTAAAGTATCAGTTAAACAGGGATTTTAAAAAATATAAATAGGCGTATCAGAGACGTGTTCAGCTTGTAGCCGACCATTGGCGGCTCTAGTTTTACAGAAGGAAGAGTTTCTCGCTCGTCTCTGTGCTCCGGGACCTAAGCGAAGGGCCTGGGATCTGGGAGGACGTGAGTCTGCGCCCCACGGCCTGGACTGAGGGAGGCTCTGAGGCTGACTCTCCTTTGCTCCTCCTCCCTTCAAGCCTCTCAGAGCGTCTGTAAAAAGTGTTCTCCACTCTGTGTCTCCTGCAAATCCACAGAGACCGTGGAAGGTCTCTGCGGTCCGGAGCTCCAGGTTAAGCCTGCCTCCTTCTCACCGTGCCAGCAGTTCCGAGCAGCCAGCCCTGCCAAGACAAGCGAGGGCACAAGCGGCGGGCGCCTCGCCGAGGGCCAGGTCCTCCCGTGATGGCCTGAGCGCCGCTTCCTGTCCTCGGCGTCTCCTCCTCTGGGCAGGAGCCCGGTCTGCCTGGAACCAGAGCCTCCTCCAGGTTCAGCGTCAGCAAGAAGGAATCTGGACCTCTTTATCCTTCAGCCCTCGAATGAAGAGACCCCGCGCGATCCCTTGGGGGTGAGGAGAAGAGAGCCCAGAAAGAAGCTTTCTCTTATAGAGCACCCGAGCTGTACCAGGTACTGACTTGAGATGCTTTAGATGCGGTAACTGACTTAACCCTCGCTGGGGGTTACCTCCATATCACATAGTAGTTCACAAGGCACAGACGGGTCTGCTGGCTTGCTGGAGAGGAGCCGTTAGTATAGAGAGATATCTTGGGTTTCTCTGTCTCTTTCTGGCCGTGCTGGGTCTCCGCTGCTCCGGGGCTTTTCCGCCGGCTGTGGCGAGCGGGGCCACCCTCTAGTCATGCCCCTGGGCTTCTCTCATCGCGGCTCCTGGGCGCTGAGACAGGCTCAGTAGCTGTGGCTCATGGGCTTGGCTGCCCCACAGCACATGGGAGCTTCCCGGACCGGGGATCGAACCCCTGTCTCCTGCACTCACAGGTGGATTCTTTACCACTGGGCCACCAGCAGAGACCGAGAGACGTCTTGTTACTCACGTCTGTCTGGCTTCAACGTCCTTGCTCCGGACCACCGTGTCACACCATCCCCAGAGGTCTTGCATGCAGTGTCTGCTGGTGTATATAATGTGCTAACGATAAGGGAAAGGCCGTAGCTCCCAAATTACAGAGGCGGTGTTCATGGATTAAGTAACATTTCTAGAGTTACATGATGGGAATTTCTCAAACACTCTGAGGCTAAAACTCAGGTTCATTCGTGTCCTTACGTCTACCACTCATGCCGCACTGCTTGTGTGCACCAAGCCTTTACTTAATAAATATTCATGAAGTGAAGTGGAATGAAATACTCTCAAGAGGGAAGGGGCTTTTGGAGGGGAGAATAGATACATATATATGTATGGCTGAGTCTCTTTGCTGTTCACCTGAAACGACAACAGTGTTAATCGACTATACCCCAATACAAAGTAAAAAGCAAAATAAATAAATAAATAAAATTTTCTACCAGTCAAGAGTCAGTTTATGTGACGTCCTTGGTGGTCCAGTGGTTAAGACAACACGCGTCCACTGCAGGGGGCCTGGGTTTGATCCCTGGTTGGGGATCTAAGATCCCACGTGCCATGTGGCAAGGCTAAACAAATAGAAAAAGAGCTTTCCAATGAGAGAAAGTCCAAGTTTCATTCAGGACAACAGAATTTGAAACCAGTTCTGGGGTTAAACGCTGAGGCCAAGCTTAACTGCCACACACCACTCCTTTTTCTACAGCATAGGCATTATATTGTCCCAGGGGTCAATGATTCCTTTTCATTTGAATAAAATAAAACAGGCTTGAAGAGGTTACGTGGAATATGCAAGGAGGCAATGGAGGCAGAAAACCTGTGGCCTGAATTCTTCTGAGAGTGAGTGCTTATTCAACATCATGTTTCCTTCAAAACTAGCGTAGATGTTACAAACAATCCATGAATAAACATATGTGGGGGGATGGAATAGTCTCTGAATACTCTAGTTCCGGGATTCGGGATGCTACCGTGAGGCTTTGTTGGGGGTGTCTGTAGATTTCCTGTAAATTACCCGCGGGCATTTGGTTAACCGAAGTCCTCAGTCAGGGAGGAGGGCTGGGAGCCGTGTGCACTGTGACTCGGGACAGACGGCTTTGCAGCCTGATTTCCCAAGGCTTCGTGCGGACGGCTCCTTCCCTGCCTCTCCACCCTCATCTTCTGCCCCTCTTTGCTGTGGTCTAAAGTGGATTCATTTATTTTGTTGGTAATTGCCACAACTTATGAGTCTGAGTTACCCTGAAGATATGATATTCCTTTAGTAGATACGATTAGCAAAGGGAACATTTCTGCTGTCTTCAGAGAGAACCAGAAGCCTCGGGAGACAAAGATGAAGCTTCTTACATGGAAATTCATGCATTCTAAATGTCAGTGTCTTAATATACTCTAAACTCTTCTTAAAAAGAGTTAATGCAAATAGCCTCAAACGTGCTTCCAGTTATATTTCAATGTATTTCTTTCCTAGACAAACAGATTGCACACTCATGAACAATTTACGGAGCCTAATGGCTCTGTGGACAATTATAAACAGCGCTGTTCATCGAGCACGCTTCCCAGGCGGCTCAGTGCTAAAGAATCTGCCTACAATGTAGGAGACGTGGGTTTGATCCCTGGGTCGGGAAGATCCCCTGGAGAAGAGAATGGCTACCCACTCCAGTATTCTTGCCTGGAGAATCCCATGGGCAGAGGAGCCTGGGGGGCTACAGTGCATGGGGTCCCAAAACAGTTGTATATGACTGAATGACTAAACAGCAACATTTGTTGAGCATAAACATAAGAGCTAAGGGAAGCGTGAATAAATGGGCGCGATACATCTGCCGTCGAGAACACCGCAGCCCAGCTAATTGTAATCTTCATGATGGCTACTGAATCCTTGCCCAGCCTCTAAGATTGCCAGATGTACCCGGACTGACATAAATTAGGTCTACATACGTGTGAAGCTTTGAGCTCTGTATCTTGCATCCCTGTAGAGTATTTGCCCACTGAGCCCAGCTTCGAAGACCTCCTCAGGACCCACGATCACTGACATCGCTCTTGTACTCGCCGTCCTTTCTGCCCCTAGGGCTGCTCCCCTCAGCTCTGGGCACCTTCGGATCCTCGCACCCCCACGTCTCTGTTCAGACAGCGTCTTCTAGGGTCACGTCCCTCACGGTCAGAACTAACGTAGCCAGGTTACCTGCCCCCATCTAATTCTCGGAAGCTGTCTTGGAATTCAGACTTTGTTTAGTCAAGTCTGTTTCCACCTGTAACCCTGAAGCCCACTGAAACAGACACATTCCCTTCTAGGGCCCGATGCAATCTTTCCCCACCAGGTACGGTTAGACGTTCTCAATCCTACGGGGCTTTGTGAGGAATACACGAGTTCACACACGGACGTTCCTGCTGCGGGGCTGGCGAGCAGGAGGCACTCAGTAGATGCGGGGCCGGGTTCGTCAGCACCGGCGTCTCTTAAGCAGGTCTCCGGTGAGTCTCGGCTGTGCTGGCTCTCTGTCGCTGTGCTCGGACTTTCTGTAGCTGCAACGAGCGGGGCCCCTCTCTAGGTGCGGTGCACGGCTTCTTGCCGCGAGGGCTTCTCCCGTCGCAGAGCTCGGGCTCGAGGCTGCCGGGGCTTCGGTAGTCTGCAGTTGCCGGGCTCTAGAGTGCAGGTTCCATCCCTGGGATATGTGCTTAGTGGCTCTGGGACAGGTGGGAACTTCCCAGAGCAGGGATCAAACCCGTGTCTCCTGGACCCACAGACAGGGTCTTTACTGCCCTGCCGTCAGGGAAGCCCCAGTGTCCGGTAAATAAATCCAAGACCTCCACCAGAGGTTTCTTCTCCCTGCATGCACGTTGCCTGGAGGGTGGAGCCCAAATGGACCGCGTCTTTGCGCTCAAGCTACCTGCTGGCGCTCCCTGTGGGTTCCCTCATCCCCATCACACCAGGCGTCACCCCCAGACGACATCCTCGTCTGTTTTTCTGGCAAGCCAGCACGCTGCACGTAGGGACTGAATCTTTCTTCTTCACTCGTGTGTCCTCGAAAGCGTTAGCTGGTCAGGCACGTCTGGCGTTTTGCGCCCCCATCATTGTCGTCTGCCAGGCTTCCCTGCCCGTGGAGTTCCGCAGGCGAGCATCCTGGGGTGGGCGGCCACTTCCTCCTCCAGGGCCTCTTCCTGACCCAGGGATCAAGCCCAGGTCTCCTGCACTGCAGGCGGGTTCTTTACCATCTGGGCCCCCAAGGAGCCTAAGGAACCAGTTAAATTTAGAAACCAAGCCGTGTGGAGGGCTCAGTCTGCAGACAGAGGTTTTGAGGCTTCAACTTCCGGGTGTCATTTTCAGCTAAGATTGGTTGGTGCCCCGGACACTCAGCAGCGCTGCCCTGAAAATAGGGGTGCGCGTTTCAGTGAAAAGTGAGATTTTCTTGGGATCTAAGGCAAGGAGTGGGCTGGTTGGACAGGCAGTGAGTCTGTATTTAGCGTTTCTGGTTGGTGGTCGGAGCGAGGTGATACCTTATTATAATTTTGATCTGCATTTCTCCAAGATTTCAGGAGGTGAAATTTTCCCGCTAATTTCATTTAAGCAGTGTGAGTAAAACTGACTTCTCCAGAGTGGCCTTTTACCGTCGGCCCGGTTTTGAATCTTTCTCCAGGACCTACGCAAGGATCTTTGTTGACAGCTGTTTTCTCCCTCTGCCCTCTTGGCTGGTGAGTATGAAGAGCCCAGTTAAGAGATGTTTTCAGTTCTTGTCCACGTGTGTGGTTTTTTTTTTTTTAGTGATTTAGGTTTTTCCCCCTTTGGATTAAACCTGATTTCTGCTGTTCTGTTTGTTCTGGGTTTGCGGGATCTTGATTCAGTTCTCACAGATGTATATCTGTTCTGTTCTCTTGGGGGGCCTTTTCCCACAGAGGTTCTCTGTGTGCTCAGTAGACTTCCCTGTGCTCTTCAGGAGGTCCTTTCGGATTATCTGTGATAATAGATGATGTGACTGTGTTAATCCCAGCCTCTCAATGTCTCCCTTCCCCTACCTTTTCTTTCAGTTGTCATAAATGCCTTCCTAAGTCTGTGTGCGGATGGCCGGCTGCTCTTCGCGTTTCTGTTGATGGACGTTGTGGCTGACGCTGTCTATTAAGTCCTGCCAGTACTGCTGCCTTGAAAACAGAGCTGCAACTTTACTTTACACTGTGATTTTCTCTGGATCTAAGGCGCGGGGTGGGCTCGCCAGATCACGTGGAGGCTCTGGGTTCACTGTTCTAAGGAATCTCCATACTGTTTCCCCTCCTGGCTGCACCCGCCCAGTGCCCTCCCCGCCCGCACTGTGGGCAGAGTCCCTGCTCCCCTCACCCTCGGCAGCACCGCATCTTTGCAGATCTTTCGGAGGCTGGCCATTATGAACAGCGTGAGTTTAAATGTCGCTGCAGTTTTGATCGCCGTTTCTCTAACAGTGAGACTGAGGGTCTTTCCTGGGTTTTATGGCCATTGGGTGGAGAAGGCACTGGCGCCCCACTCCAGGGCTCTCGCCTGGAGAATCCCATGGATGGAGGAGCCTGGTGGGCTGCAGTCCATGGGGTTGCTAAGAGTCGGAAACACCGAGCGACTTCCCTTTCACTTTTCACTTTCATGCATGGGAGAAGGAAACGGCAACCCGCTCCAGTGTTCTTGCCTGGAGAATCCCAGGAATGGGAGAGACTGGTGGGCTGCCGTCTATGGGGCCGCACAGAGTCGGACACGACTGAGGTGACTTAGCAGCATGGCCATTTGGATGCCTTTTTAAGACAAAGGTCTATTAGATCTCTGGCCTGTTTTTCTATTGAGTTGCTTGGTTGATGATACTAGGCTGAATGAACTATTTGTTTGTTTGGAGATGAATAAATTGCTCCTAAATTTTGTCATAACCATTTTTCCCCATTTGAGGGTTGTCTTTTTCTTTCATTTAGAATTTCCCTTGCTGTGCAAAAGCTTTTGAGGTTCCTTTTGTTGAGTTTTGTTATTTTTCATTTTTCTAAGTGTGAAATCAAGAAGTTGCTGTGATTGATTTTAAAACCTGTTCTGCCCATATTTTCCTCAAGAAGTTTAGAGTATCCATCCCTCCATTTAGCTCTTTAATATATTTGGAGTTTCTTTTCTGTATAACGTTAGGGAGAGACGTAATTTTATTCACTTTTCCCTTGTTTAAGAAATCTCCAGGCTGTCCTCTGTTCTGGCTATTAATTTCCATTGCCAGCATCAATACAGGAGAATTCATTTTCCCCCAAAACCTCTCCACTGTGTACTGTTGGTAGAGTTTTGTTTTTTTTAAGGTGGAAAGAGTATTTTATTTTATTTTTTAAATTGATTTATTTATTTTAGTTGGAGGCTAATTACTTTACAACATTGTAGTGGTTTTTGCCACTTGTTGACATGAATCACCCATGGGTGTACATGTGTTTACCATCCTGAACCCCCGTCCCACCTCCCTCCCCATCCATCCCTCAGGGTCATCCCAGTGCACCAGCCCTGAGTGCCCTGTCTCATGCATCGAACCTGGACTGGTGATCTGTTTCATATATGATAATATACATGTTTCAGTGCTATTCTCTCAGATCACCCCATCCTCACCCTCTCCCATGGAGTCCAAAAGTCTGTTCTTTATACCTGTATCTCTTTTGCTATCTTGTATATAGGGTCATTGTTACCATCTTTCTAAACTCCATATATTTGCATTAATATACTGTATTGGTATTTTTCTTTCTGACTTACTTCAGTCTGTATAATAGGTTCCAGTCTCATCCACCTCATTAGAACTGATTCAAATGTGTTCTTTTTAATAACTGAGTAATATTCCATTGTGTATATGTACCACAGCTTTCGTACCCATTCGTCTGCTAATGGACATCTAGGTTGCTTCCATGTCCTGGCTATTGTAAACAGTGCTGCAGTGAACATTGGGGTACATGTGTCTCTTTCAATTCTGTTTTCCTTGGTGTGTATGCTCAGCAGTGGGATTGCTAGGTCATACAACTGCACTCATCTCACATGCTAGTAAAGTAATGCTCAAAATTCTCCAAGCCAGGCTTTAGCAACATGTGAACTGTGAACTCCCTGATGTTCAAGCTGGTTTTAGAAAAGGCAAAGGAACCAGAGATCAAATTGCCAACATCCGCTAGACAATGGAAAAAGCAAGAGAGTTCCAGAAAAACATCTACTAATGCTTTATTGACTATGCCAAAGCCTTTGACTGTGTGGATCACAATAAACTGTGGAAAATTCTGAAAGCGATGGGAATACCAGACCACCTGACCTGCCTCTTGAGAAATCTGTATGCAGGTCAGGAAGCAACAGTCAGAACTGGACATGGAACAACAGACTGGTTCCAAATAGGAAAAGGAGTACGTCAAGGCTGGATATTGTCACCCTGCTTATTTAACTTCGATGCAGAGTACATCATGAGAAACGCTGGGCTGGAGGAAACACAAGCTGGAATCAAGATTGCCGGGAGAAATATCAATAACCTCAGATATGCAGATGGCACCACCCTTATGGCAGAAAGTGAAGAGGAACTAAAAAGCCTGTTGATGAAAGTGAAAGAGGAAAGCGAAAAAGTTGGCTTAAAGCTCAACATTCAGAAAACGAAGATCATGGCATCCAGTCCCATCACTTCATGGGAAATAGATGGGAAAATAGTGGAAACAGTGTCAGACTTTATTTTGGGGGGCTCCCAAATCACTGCAGATGGTGACCACAGCTATGAAATTAGGAGGCACTTACTCCTTGGAAGAAAAGTTAAGATGGGAATACCAGACCACCTGACCTGCCTCTTGAGAAACCTGTATGCAGGTCAGGAAGCAACAGTTAGAACTGGACATGGAACATAGGAAGAGGAGTACTTCAAGGCTGTATATTGTCACCCTGCTTATTAAACTTATATGCAGGGTACATCATGAAAAACGCTGGGCTGGACGAAACACAAGCTGGAATCAGGATTGCCAGGAGAAATATCAATAACCTCAGATGTGCAGATGACACCACCCTTATGGCAGAAAGTGAAGAGGAGCTAAAAAGCCTCTTGATGAAAGTGAAAGTGGAGAGTGAAAAAGTTGGCTTAAAGCTCAACATTCAGAAAACGAAGATCATGGCATCTGGTCCCATCACTTCATGGGAAATAGATGGGGAAACAGTGGAAACAGTATCAGACTTTATGTTTTTTTTGGCTCCAAAATCACTGCAGATGGTGACTGCAGCCATGAAATTAAAAGACGCTTACTCCTTGGAAGAAAAGTTATGACCAACCTAGATAGCATATTCAAAAGCAGAGACATTACTTTGCTGACTAAGGTCCGTCTAGTCAAGGCTATGGTTTTTCCAGTGGTCATGTATGGATGTGAGAGTTGGACTGTGAAGAAGGCTGAGTGCCAAAGAATTGATGCGTTTGAACTGTGGTGTTGGAGAAGACTCTTGAGAGTCCCTTGGACTGCAAGGAGATCCAACCAGTCCATTCTGAAGGAGATATCAGTCCTGGGATTTCTTTGGAAGGAATGTTACTAAAGCTGAAACTCCAGTACTTTGGCCACCTCATGTGAAGAGCTGACTCACTGGAAAAGACTTTGATGCTGGGAGGGATTGGGGGCAGGAGGAGAAGGGTATGACAGAGGATGAGATGGCTGGATGGCATCACTGACTCGATGGACGTGAGTCTAAGTGAACTCCGGGAGTTGGTGATAATAGGAAGGCCTGGCATGCTGTGATTCATGGGGTCGCAAAGAGTCGGACACGACTGAGTGACTGAACTGAACTAAACTCACTTCTGCAAACTATCATATGGAATCATGGTAAACCAGAGGGAGATACTGTGCATTACAAAAACCCAATAAGCTGACTTTAACAAAAAAGTACATTCAATATGTAATTCACACTATAAATATTAATTTATCCGTAACTTACCCAAGAATGTTTAGGTGTAAATCAAGATATATCTAACAGTATGGCTGATGTAAATGCAGAAATTACAGGTTATACATGGCCATCCGTACTAAAACAATTTCCAAACAAGCCTCTATACGATGCTGAAGTATAGCAAAAGTCAAAATATCACCCTTCAACTCAAACTCATTTATTTAAAATAATAATAATAGTAATACTTGTTGAGGTTATTATTATTATTGTTATTAGTCCACTATCCTGAGTGGTATTCATTTACCAGGCTATGTTCTAAGCTTTTTGAATGTATTAACATGTTAAGCCTTATAAAATCTTATATGATACAGAGACACTATTACTATCTTCACTTTACCGATGACTGAAGCATACTATTTTATTAAAATATGCGAGGTTTTTTTTATGATATTAAAAAAAATTAAGCCAAAAAAATCTGTCATCCCCAGAAGTAGACTTCATGTCATCTCTTTAATCTGAAAACTAGTGCTTAGGCAGTAAGAACCATTTATCCTGACTTTCCTATAGGATCTATATTCCAAGGTTTACTAGGCAGCCTTACGATCTCTTGCTTACAGAAAAACTTCAGTAACAAATGTAAAAGGAATGACAGAATTAGAAAAAAAAATCACTATATTTCACCCCTTGCTGCTGCTGCTGCTGCTAAGGCACTTCAGTCGTGTCCGACTCTGTGCGACCCCATAGACGGCAGCCCACCAGGCTCCCCCGTCCCTGGGATTCTCCAGGCAAGAACACTGGAGTGGGTTGCCACTTCCTTCTCCAATGCATGAAAGCGCAAAGTGAATGTGCAGTTGCTCAGTCATGTCCGACTCTTAGCGAGCTCATGGACTGCAGCCTACTTTCACCCCCTAATGATTACTGAAGACTGCTTACATCTTTAGGTAAAAAGCTAATGAGGAACAGAATATTTACTACATTGTATTTTCAGGTTATAAGGAGAAAAAAGATGCCAACAAGAGGATCAGGCTGTTTACCAGCTGAGTTTACTGACCAACCTCACACCACGAAGAGCAAGACAATCACAAGTGCCACACAAGTGACACAGCACAGTGATATACATCTTGCCAAAAATGCTCAGCCTGAATATAATCCAGTCTTTGCATTTAACTTTCAGTTCATATAAAATATAAAAGATGGGGAAACAAAACAACACTGCAAGGAGGCAATCAAATTCAAAAGGCCAGACCCAGGGACGCTGACTTAAGTTTCTTAAAGACGTCAAAGGCACAACAGAAAACAGAGTAAACAAGGAGACTCTTTGAATTAAAGGAGATATAATGACATAATCAAATGCAGCGTATGAACTTTCCTTGGATCTTGGTTTCAACAAGCTTACTGGAAAAGACTTGGGGACAACTGGGAAATTTAAGTTATGAACTAGGTATTAAAGAAAGTGAAGTTGCTCAGTCATGTCTGACTCCTTGGGACCCCATGGTCTATAACCTACCAAGCTCCTCTGTCCATGGGATCTTCCAGGCAAGAACACTGGAGTGGGTTGCCATTTCCTTCTCCAAAACTAGGTATTAGCTTATATTAAATAATTCATTAATTTTGTTAGACCTAATAAAGGTTTCATGGTTATGTAAGAAAATGTTCTTAAATTTTAGAGATGATTAAGTACTTGGGGGTATAACATCATGAGGTCTATGATTTATTCCAAATATTCCAGCTCCACCCCCAAATAAATAAAATACAACAAAAGGTTAATAATATCTTACATCTACTTGATGGGTTTATTAGTGTTAACTGCATTATTCTTACAAACTCCCTGCTTGTCTGAAAATGTTCACGATACATATAAATACAAGAAGCTTTAGTAGCTAACCCTTTTGTTGTTTCATTAACTATCAAGTTAAAGGGTTTCTCTAAATATTTGAGTACACAAATATATGAAACAGATGAACCATATTTATTACAGTCAAAATTCTGGTGCACAGAACCAAAAAAACCCCACATAAGTTGCATCCTTCCAGAATTTTATGTTATAATTTTTTTACAAGGTTATGTAAAAATGTTTCCATCTAATACTTGACTAGAAAAAATTTTCTACTGGAGTAAATTAGAAAATGGTCATGTAACGTACCATCAACCAGTTAATACTCATTTTAAAAGAAATAACTAAAGCCTACCCCAAGGGATAATTCACCCAGTAACAACACCAAAACCCGACTAATTACACAGACAGTATAACGTAACACTTAAGACTCACCCGTGGTTGATTCATGTCAATGTATGGCAAAACTATTACAATATTGTAAAGTATCCTTCAGTTAAAATAATTAATTTTTTAAAGTTTGATAATTTAAGTATGTATTGGATTTTAAATACCAAATTTAAGTTCTTAGCTTTAAAAGCAGAAGTCTTTCCCCCTAGTTATCAGTACTACTGATAACTGATTGGAGATCAGTAATTATCAGTAGTATTGATAACTGATAAGGAGAGTAGATGTTGGAGAAGACTCTTGAGAGTCCCTTGGACTGCAAGGAGATTCAACCAGTCCATTCTGAAGGAGATCAGCCTGGGGATTTCCTTGGAAGGAATGATGCTAAAGCTGAAACTGCAGTACTTTGGCCACCTCATGCAAAGAGCTGACTCATTGGAAAAGACTTAGATGCTGGGAGGGATTGGGGGCAGAAGGAGAAGGGGACGACTGAGGATCAGATGGCTGGATGGCATCACTGACTTGATGGACGTGAGTCTGAGTGAACTCCGGGAGTTGGTAATGGACAGAGAGCCCTGGCATGCTGCGATTCATGGGGTGGCAAAGAGTCGGACATGACTGAGTGACTGAACTGAACTGAACTGATGTGGCTGTTTATTTATTGATGTGAGAAATTCTTGCTTAAGAGCCCTGAGACTAGAAATGTAAGTGTAAATGCAATTCATAAGTTATATTTCATAAAATAAATTTTATTCTAGAAATAAAAATATTCTTCTCTACTTTAATCAAGAAGCAATTTAACCAAATATTTACATTACTTGAACAATCAAAACTATTACCTACTTATCTCAAAATCTTGAGAGCATACGTAACTGAAATTCTGTAAACTTTATGGCATATAATTCCATGAGAACTACCCTTTGGAAACGCAATATAAATTTGTTAACACTTAGTAATAGATACATTGAATTAGACAAACTCCATAGCACCTTCCAGTAAAAATTCTATTCTATTACAATTATTTTACATTAAATAAATAGAGACTATCAGGTATAGTAGTACATTACAGAATGAACAATGTCAAACTGGCTGTATACCAAGTCACTTAACCTGCCTTTGAAACACAAAGCTATTTCTCAGTAAGAATTAGCATTACCCTTACTATCTATACAAATTAGGCTCTTAGCCCTTTGACCTGGTTCCATCTTATCTATTACGCATCTCTTTTGACCTTGCTTCTTCCTGTCCTTTCAAATTCACTACTGCTACTGCTCCTCTGGTTTCCCTCCGAAGCTACTTTTTTATATTCAGCCCTCAAATCTGGATTTCATAATATTTCAACCAGTCCAACTTGCCATGGAAGACTCTACCCTCTGCTGACCTATATGAACAGCTTTGCTACCAAATTTGCTGTATCCACATGAGAGAGAAATGTGCAAGACAACTTGTCAAGGGTCATGGAGCAGACAGGATAAAGAACTATGTGTCCAAAATATGATACAGTATGATATCACAGGACATGAACAGAGCTTAGAGCTAAATGACAGATCTGAATCCTAACACTGCCATTTAATGACTGAGTAAATGAACTTGGAAAATGGGCTGATATTATGATAAACAAGCAGCTCTCCCAATTCAAAACGGTTTATCATGAAAACATTCCACCACACACAAAAGTATGAAGTGAAGTGAAGTTGCTCAGTCATGTCCGACTCTTTGCGACCCCATATAGCCTACCAGGCTCCTCTGTCCGTGGGATTTTCCAGGCAATAGTCCTGGAGTGGATTGCCATTTCCTTCTCCAGACACAAAAGTATACAAACAGTATAATCAGCACCATATGCCCTTTATCTAGTTAAAGATCCATGAACGTTGGCCAATCTTGTTTCATCCACTTCCCCACAAATACTTTTTTCTTTAAAGCAAACCCTAGGTATCACGGTATTTCAACTGGAAACTTCACTTTTGTGGTTTTAATAATATAACCCATGGCTATCATCACACCTAACAGAGTTATCACTAATTCCATAAAAATAACCTAATCTCTGATCCAGGTTCAGATTTGCTAGATTGTTTCAAAACTGTCTTTTAAACTTTTCATACTTGGTTTCTTCTAAACGGTCTCTAACTAAGAGCTACACATTCTATGGCATTTTTTAAAAATCAGATAATAAGAGAGAAAGCCTTTAGTAGGCACTAACTTGACTTAATTCTGTGATTTGGTGAAATGGAGGACTTTACTCCACTCAAAATAAACCTCTAGATCTAAGTTTTCTAATATAATAGTCATTATCCACATGTAGTTATTTAAATTGATTAAAATTAAATAACTAAAAAAAATTCAGTTCCTCAGTCATACTAGCCATACTTCTGTTGCTCAAGAGCCATATGTGGTTAGTGGCTACCATACTGGATGGCAAAGATACAGAACATTTCTCTGATCAAGAAATAAATAGTCATATGGCATATATTTTACATCATTGCAAGAAATTCTATTAGGTATTCTTGTTTGAGATCCTAAAGAGAAGATATATCTTTGCACCAGTCAGACTGCCTCTCACTTCACAGAACTTATGAAACAACTCTTACTATAAATCTAATGTGCAGAATCATTGAGGACTCTTTAGAGTTATCCAAGACCTACTAGACCACTCCTGGTCCAGAGTCCTTAGATAGGACTAACCAGCAGGCTACACCAACAAATAGGTTATGCTTTCAAAGTTTATTTGTAACTTGTTTTGAACTTGAAACCATTTTTTTATTCAGATTCAAGCTACCCTTAAAACTCCAATTAACTCAAAATATGGCTAGAATTTTATACAATAAATAACAGTAGGAAAAACACTATTATTGCTATTGTGGACAAGCCTGGAAACCAAGTAATTGTGCATTTCTGCAATTTTTGTGTGTACAAGGGTCTTTTGGGTAGAGAAGAGAAGAGAGTGTAACTGGAAAGGTCTAATCCCTCACTCTTTTCTCTACTCCCTCCACAGTAGAGAAGTAGTAAGAACACAGAACACTGGACACGTCACTTCAGAAGGGTTCTCCCCGACCTAAGGTAAAACCAGTGATATGGCATATTTGTAAATGAGCCATTATAAATAAAAAAATCAAACAGTCCAACAAAGGTAACTCTTTATAACTTATTGAAACTAGGCAAAATAAAGGCTTTGTCTGATTATTCCCTCCTACATCACAGTTTCAAAAGAAAGAAAATTTTATATAATTTAGGGTTGGTGCAGGTCTTTCAAATCTTAACAAAGAAAGAAATCATAGACTAAAAGATTACTAGATTTAACTGTAATCATTTTTAAGTTATATATGCCAAAACCATTGCAAAGTTAAAATACTCTCCCCCAAAAAACTAAAAAATATTTGTAATATACACATCAAAGTGCTAACGGTTTTTGACAAATAAAGAATTTTATAATCAGTAAGAATTGAGTACTTAATAGAAAAATGGACAAAGAACAAGGATAAGCAATTTATAAGGGAAGAAACATAAATGGCAGAATAAATAAACAAAATTTCTAACTTCACTGATTAGGTAAGAATCAAAAATCAAAACAAAGATAATTTTTTCCTATCAAACAAGCAAAAAGAAAAATGTTAATTTAAATTGGTAATCTCTAGCACTCACTCTTAGAGGGAGGCTTGCTAGAGAGCAGAGCTATTGGCACCTAAAGGTGCAATTCCTGTATTTCTCAGTGCTCAAAAGAAAGAGAACAATACACTTGAAATAAGTCTATACCTCACTGGAAATGCAAAGTGCATCAAATAAACATAAAATAGCACTCCCAATAGTTACAGTGAAGAATTTTATTAAGAGGCTGGGCATGAAAAACTGAAAAACCGGACTTTTATGTAACATTACTTTACCTTTATTATATTTCATGTTAAGGTATTTTAAAGCTTTTTAAGTCTGCTAGTCTGCATCGTCTCTGCATTGCTTCTTGGCATTGACTCATTAAGTATTCTTCATCTGATTCAAGGCAAAATATGCTTCTGATCAAATATGCACTCACATGCTCTCTGGCAAGCTACAAACCAAATTAGAAAAATCATAAATCTGGTGCTAAATGTTCTGGAGAGATGGTATATGCTATACCTTCCTTATCAGAAAAGCACACATATGGATTGCAATATGTCAACAAACTACGTCTGTGATTTTTCTCACTCCTAATTTTAAAAATCACAGATCAATAAAATAAGCTCTATTACTATATTTGGATTAATAACTAACAAACCGAACTCCTCACTTTTCAAATGGAATTCATTCAAAATTACTTTGAAAGACACTTGAAATGTACTTGAAATGTACATTTTAATAGCTGTATCTGCATAAAAGTTAAAAATACATTTTATATCCCAAAGCTGATACCAACTTTAATATCACTAACCACTTACACAATATGGTTCTCCAAAAAAGTTTGCTGTTAAATAGCCTTTAAAATCATTCTATCACTTTGAATATGCCCTTTTATTTAAGACCTTCAGTTTCCCTCTTTAAACTAACATAACAAAAATGATCAATAATCACTAATCTTTAATCACATACACAATGTGTATTTTTATCCCACAGTTTCACATTAAAATCATTTTCAAAGGATTTTAAATAATTGTGACATTAATGTCCAAAAAACCATGTATATAGTAAACAAAATTCTTTGCTGTTCATAAGAATCAAGGTCCAAAAATTTTAATTAGGTCCCATTTGTTTATTTTTGCTTTTATTTCCATTTTTCTGGGAGGTGGGTCATAGAGGATCCTGCTGTGATGTATGTCGGAGAGAGTCTTGCCTATGTTCTCCTCTAGGGGTTTTATGGTTTCTGGCCTTACGTTTAGATCTTTAATCCATTTTGAGTTTATTTTTGTGAATGGTGTTAGAAAGTGTTCTAGTTTCATTCTTTTACAAGTGGTTGGCCAGTTTTCCCAGCACCACTTGTTAGAAAGATTGTCTTTTCTCCATTGTGTATTCTCACCTCCTTTGTCAAAGGTAAGTCATCCATAGGTGCATGGATTTATCTCTGGGCTTTCTATTTTGTTCCATTGATCTATATTTCTGTCTTTGTGCCAGTACCATACTGTCTTGATGACTGTAGCTTTGTAGTAGAGCTTGAAGTCAGGCAGGTTGATTCCTCCAGTTCCGTTCTTCTTTCTCAAGATTACTTTGGCTATTCGAGGTTTTTTTGTATTTCCATACAAATTTTGAAATTATTTATTCTAGTTCTGTGAAAAATAACATTGGTAGCTTGATAGGGATTGCACTGAATCTGTAGATTGCTTTGGGTAGTATACTCATTTTCACTATATTGACTCTTCCGATCCATGAACATGGTATATTCCTCCATCATTTGTGTCATCTTTGATTTCTTTCACCAGAGTTTTATAGTTTTCTGTATATAGGTCTTTTGTTTCTTTAGGTGCAGTTATTCCTAAGTATTTTATCCTTTTCGTAGCTGTGGTGAATGGAATTATTCCTTAATTTCTCTTTCTGTTTTCTCATTGTTAGTGTATAGGAATGCAAGGGATTTCTGTGTGTTGATTTTATATCTTGCAAGTTTACTATATTCATTGATTAGCTCCAGTAATCTTCTGGTGGAGTCTTTAGGGTTTTCTATGCAGAGGACCATGTCATTTGCAAACAGTGAATTTTACTTCTTCTTTTCCAATCTGGATTCCTTTTATTTCTCTTTCTTCTCTGATTGTTGTGGCTAAAACTTCCAAAACAATATTGAATAGTAGTGATGAGAGTGGGCACCCTTGTGTTGTTCCTGACTTTAGGGGAAACGCTTTCAGTTTTTCACCATTGAGGATAATGTTTGCTGTGGGTTTATCATATATGGCTTTTATTATGTTGAGGTATGTTCCTTCTATGCCTGCTTTCTGGTTCACAAATCTACAACATCTCTCTTCATAACACCCATTTCCAAGAGAATTTGGATTTGCCAGTGTCCGAGTTCCCAAAACACTGTGAACATATTCCCAATATTGTATACCACCTGACTTTGCAGGAATCAGGATGTCAATAAACTTTGTCTCTCTGCAGATGGAGAGGTCCCTGGAGTTGGGCAACATGACGCGGGTCCAGGAATTCGTCTTGCGGGGCTTGTCCACGAGCCCAGAAACAAGGGAAGTCCTGTCTGCCGTCTTCCTGGCCCTCTACCTGCTGACCCTCCTGGAGAACGCCCTCATCGTCCTCCTCGTCTGCAGCCACACCAAGCTCCGCAAGCCCATGTACTTCTTCCTGGGCAACCTGAGCTGCCTGGAGATGTGCTACGTGTCCGTGACCATGCCCAGCCTGCTGGCAGGGCTGTGGACGGGGCCCTGCCACGTGCCCTTCCCAGCCTGCATGACCCAGCTCTTCTTCTTCATCGTCCTCATCTGCACAGAGTGTGCCCTGCTGGCCTCCATGGCCTGTGACCGCTACGTGGCCATCTGCCGCCCGCTGCGCTACCTGCTGCTCATGGGGCCCCGCGTCTGCCTGGGCTTGGCTGGGACCTCGTGGCTTGGTGGGCTGCTGGTCTCGGCGGCCAAGACCGCGTGCATCGCCAGCCTGTCCTACTGTGGCCCCAACGTCCTCAGCCACTTCTTCTGTGACGTCTCCCCGCTGCTCAACCTGTCCTGCACCCACGTGGCCCTGACGGAGCTGGTGGACTTCCTCTCGGCCATCGTCATCCTCTGCGGAACACTGCTGGTCGCCCTGGCCTCCTACGTGGCCATCGGGATGGCGGTGCTGCGCATGCCGTCAGCCGCCGCCCGGCGCAAAGCCTTCTCCACCTGCGCCTCCCACCTGGTGGTGTTGGGCATCTTCTGCTCGGCGGCCCTCTTCATGTATGCCCGCCCCAGCCGCGTCGAGTCCACGACCTCCACAAGCCGCTGTCGCTCATCTACACGGTGGCCACACCCATGTGCAACCCAGTCATCTACCGCCTGCGGAACAGGGGCGTCCACGCAGCCCTGTTCAAAACTCCCCGCTGGACTTGATCCTGGTCTTGGGACATTAACCCCATACCTCTTAATTTACATTTTCTCATGGCTTGAAACACTTACTTAAGGGATATTGAAAAAAAAAGTTACACACTGAAGGAATACATTTCTCACTTCTCATTATTTCTCACAAAGAAAGTGAAAGTGTTAGCTGCTCAGTCATGTCCGACGCTTTGTGACCCCATGGAGTGTAGCCCCTCAAGCTCCTCTGTCCATGGAATTCTCCAGGCAAGGATACTGGAGTGGGTTGCCATGTCTTTCTCCACGGGAGCTTCCTGACCCAGGGATCGAATCCAGGTCTCCTGCATTCCAGGCAGATTCTATACTGTTCATATATATTAAAGCTATCCAGGAAGCCTTAATACATATACGAGTTTGAAGCAATCCATGACAAAATCGTAGCTACCCAAGAGAAATGTGAACATTGTCTATAAGAAAGCAGATGATCCAAGATGACTGATAAGGGCTGGTGACCCTTGTGACCAGATGCTTCACCTTATGAGTAAGCCAGGAAAGTAAATTCAACCATCTCATCAGCTTTATGAAGGGAATATTGAGGAATATTTATTTCCTAAATGTGTCTATATGTCCCCACAAGTAGAAACAGATATGTACATGGACATTCATTGGATCTTTGCTTGTATAGGAAACAGCCTACCTGTCTATACAGTGCATAGATTAAAAATAAGTCCATTCATTGTGAGATAAGCATTAGGCTGTTAAAAAGAAATCAATTTGTATGTTTTGACACGGATATTTGGTTCATATATATTATGTTAAGTTAAAAATAAATACAGTGTCAGATACTTTCGTATTTTTTAAAATTAACTTTTAAGTTTACAAGTGTATGTTGAACCAGAAGACCATTTTCTCTGCTCTTCAGATGCCTTGGTGCTTCTCAGAGCAAGTTGTGAACATGTGTTTCCGTGCTAACGTGCACCCTAGGATTGATTCAATGAAGGCAGGAGCAGTTTTTCATTCATCTTTGTGTTTTAAAAATTTTTGGCAGCACTCCATGGCACGAGGGACCTTAGCTTCCAGGCGAGGAGTGGAACCCGTGCTCCCTGCATTGGATAGCGGAGCCTTAACCCCTGGACAGCCAGGGAAGGCCCTCTCGCCCATCTTTACACTCCGGGATCCTGGCGCAGGGCTAGGCATTGGGGAAGGGATCTGTGAATGTGCGATGGTCTCAGCTGAGGGCGGTTTGAGGCTGAGTCTCCTCTTGCGTGTGTGCACTAAGTCTCTTCAGTCATGTCTGCCCCTATGATTCCATGGACTGTAGCCCCCAGGTTCCTCTGTCCACGGGGTTCTCCTGGCAAGAATACTGGAGGGGGTTGCCATGCCATCCTTGAGGGGATCTTCCCGACCCAGGTATCTAACCCGAGTCTCTTACATCTCCTGTGCTGGCAGGTGGCTTCTTTACCACCAGCGCCACCTGCGAAGTCCTCTACTCCCTTTAAGCCTCTGAAAAGTTACTAAAAAAAATAAAAGATTCATCTTCTCCAAATCCGCAGAGATCGGGGAAGTCTCTGAGGTCAAGAGCACCAGCTTAAGCCCGCCTCCTTCTCGCTGTGAGGGCAGTCACCTGAGCAAGTCAGACCATCGAGAACAACGGAGAGAAACGAGGGTGGGGCGGTTGGCTGGGGTGGGTGCCTCGCTCGAGACCAGGAGCAAATCCTTCCAGGCTGGACTGAGAGGCCATTCCTCTGTTCGTCGGCATCTCCTCCTCTGGGCAGGAGCCCAGCCTGCCTGAACACAGAGCCTCATTTGGGGACAGCATCAGCAAGAAGGGATTGCACCTGCTGTCTTTAAGCCATCAGGTGAGGGAACACATTCATGGATGCGGACCGGGAAAGACGTGTTCCTTTATAGAAACCCCAAGGCATACCTCAAACCAACTCTAGAACTTTATACCTGTCTCTGTAGGGTGCATGGACATATTCTACCAGACATGACTTCTCTGGGCAAGGAGGTCAAGTGGCTTCTTGAAGAAAATCCATCTAGTAAGGGAGAGAGATCCTCAAAGTCACATCTGTCTGGCTCTGAAGTGGTTTTCAACCACCATGTTTCACCATCCCAAGAGATCAGGTAGACAGTAGCTACTATCATATGGAATTGATTAATTCTAAGGGGAGAAAAATTACCTCTATGTTACACATACGGGAAAGGAAGCTAATGGATTAAGTAACTTTCAGTCACTGAAAGTTCTCAGTGTCGTCCTTGTGTTCAGTCGCTAGGTCGTGTCCAACTCTTTGTGATCCCGTGGACTGCTCCCTGTCCTTCATTATCTCCTGGGGTTTGCTCAGACTCATGCCCATTGAGTCAGTGATGTTGTTTCAGTCTTAAGTTGTTAGAACAAATTAAGTGAAGCAATTGATGGCAAAGTGCAGTCCCAACTAAATTAGAATTTTTCTCACTTAGGCTCTGAGAAGCACTGAGCTCCCTGCCTGCCTCATAGAAAGAGCTTAATATACAGTCATCCTGTCGGCTACTGCATTTACAGTTGTAACCTGTGTGCCGACTGGAACATGAGCACTAAATGTTTACAATAACCAGGACGCGTGGCCAGAGCGCATGGATTACAAATACTTTCGGTTTTTCCTTTTCCCTTGCTGGTCATATGACTGTCGGAAAGTCACTTTTACTTCCTGAAGTTCAGTGATTCCCCCTTGAAAAATAAGATAATGAGAGCAGTTCTTACAGGGTCTTTGAGGCCAATGAATGAAATAACATGAAACATTCCTAGCACAGTGCCTGGAATGCTGTGTTAAAGGGGAGACTTCAGAAACGCTCTGCTCTTTGCTCCATTGTTCACTTGGCAAATGACTGGAAAACTCTTCCGCTGCCAAGGCTTCGTGTGGACCAGTCCTTGGCCAACCGTCCATCCTCATCTCTTTCTGTTCTTCGTGCTCTCTAAGCCTGGTTTAAAGTGTGTCCAGAAATTTTCCTGAAGCATCTCGGCTGTGAACGTCTTTGCCCCGCACGCATTTTTGCCGCAGTGATTTTCACTGCATAACCGATTGTCCGTTTTGCCGTGTGTGTGTGCTTAGTCCCCGTGTGGCGTCTGACTCTTCGCAGCCCTTTGGACTGTGGCCTGCCAGGCCTCCCTGTCCATGGGATTCTCCAGGCGAGAATGCTAGAGAGGGTTGCCATCTCCGTCTCCAGGGGATCTTCCTGACCCAGGGACAGAACCAGCATCTCCTGCGTCTTCCGCACGGGCAGGCAGATTCCTTACCCGTGAGCCATCAGGGAGCAAAAGCTTAAACGGCTGGCTGACAGTTTGGCACACAGTGACTCAGCACCAAAGTCTGGCTCGGCTGTGACCGGCCCTCGTGCTCCCGCTTCCGGCTGTGTGGTCTCGGGGCAACGCACGGACGTGTCCGGGTCCCACACGTGCATCTTGGCATGGAACGGAGAGGCTGACAGGCAGGAAGGCCAGCGGTCCCCAGGCAGCAGGAAGAAATCAGCTGCAAGTGGCAGGTGCTCTCTCCCCTTTTCTGCTGATGAAACTGGTTCCACCTGAAACTGCTACTTTTTTGTTTTCGCAAACCTTGGGCTGATAATAGCTCAACAAGCCGATATTCATGTCCATTGTTTTGTGGCCAGGATGACCCACCTTGTGCTGTTCCATCTCAAAGATGCGTGCTGCGGGGGAGGGGCCTGGTGAGCCGCCCTCAGCCTCCAGGTGCTCCTCTTACCTGATGAGAAGCTTGCTAACAGGCATAAAGTGCTTTCTTAAAAATGAGCAAGCGGGCGCTCTTTCTGTCCGCCTCTGATGTCTATTTCAGAAGCTTTCCCTTCGTCTGTTGTACTTCAATAAAAGTTTGCCACACAAAAATCTCCAAGCAGTCAGGCCTCGTCTCTGACTCCAGATCACAATCCTCTCCTCCGGAAGTCACGAATCCTGGCGTAACACACAGCTCTCAGCGGCAACCTTTCAGAACCAAGAATACAGCTACGGTTTCTGGCAGTTCACTGGCGTGCAGTAAGGGCTCAGTGGAATTGCAGATGTTTCCATGATTAGACTGTGCACCCCAGTTTATATCAGCAGTTTGCTCTGGGAGCCTCACGTGCCTTAAGTATAGTGCTGGGGAGACGCTGCACGTGTCTGTGTATGATCACCCTGTCGGAACACAGAACTTACATTTTCCGCTTCTGCTGGAAAGCCAGTTCATTTTTGTGGGAAACCCTCTGTGGGCTGCAGTCTATGGGATCCCAGAAGAGTTCGACATGACGAATCCTGGCGTAACACACAGCTCTCAGCGGCAACCTTTCAGAACCAAGAATACAGCTACGGTTTCTGGCAGTTCACTGGCGTGCAGTAAGGGCTCAGTGGAATTGCAGAT
The DNA here is from genome assembly GCA_006408675.1 of Madoqua kirkii. Taxonomy (NCBI): domain Eukaryota; kingdom Metazoa; phylum Chordata; class Mammalia; order Artiodactyla; family Bovidae; genus Madoqua; species Madoqua kirkii. Next base: position 68,685 of record SJYC01120232.1, read on the forward strand.
GTTTCCATGATTAGACTGTGCACCCCAGTTTATATCAGCAGTTTGCTCTGGGAGCCTCACGTGCCTTAAGTATAGTGCTGGGGAGACGCTGCACGTGTCTGTGTATGATCACCCTGTCGGAACACAGAACTTACATTTTCCGCTTCTGCTGGAAAGCCAGTTCATTTTTGTGGGAAACCCTCTGTGGGCTGCAGTCTATGGGATCCCAGAAGAGTTCGACATGACTTAGTGACCAAACGACAGCAGCAAATTCCTGTTCAGTGTGTAAAGAGAATGGAAAAACTAATCTGGAGAGAATTTTTTTTCAGGATAGAAATGACAAAAAATCTACTTTATTTGATACAGCAATTTGCTCTCAATTGCTTCACTTAATTTATTATAACAACCTAACTGGCTTCCCTGGTGGCTCAGTGGTAAAGAATCTGCCTACAGTGCAGGATCTGCAGGAGATTCAGGTTCGATCCCTGGGTCGGGAAGACCCCCTGGAGGAGGCAATGGCAACCCACTCCAGTATTTATTCTTGCCTGGAGAATCCCAAGGACAGAGGAGCCTGGTGGGCTACAGTCGTAGGGTAGCAAAGAATCAGTCAGGACTGAAGTGACTTAGGGGGCAAGCAAGTGGAGGCGAGTGCTCTTTTTTCCAGTTTTCAGTTGGCGTAGTCTGTGTTAGGACCTAGAGTCATGACAGAGAAAAGCAGAGTGCCCAAGATATCTGCTTTCGTGGATCTCAAGTGTCCTTATCTGTGACAGTCAATTTCCAAGACAAGTTGGGCGGCCAGTTCACTAGGGCACCCACACACTGTGAACGTCTTCCTAATATGTGTATCTTTTTTTTTTTTTTTTTTTTACTATTGTGCCTCTGCAGAAAGCAGAAAACAGAATGTCCACACACTTTGTCTCTCTGCAGATGGCGAGGTCCCTGGAGTTGGGCAACATGACGCGGGTCCAGGAATTCGTCTTGCTGGGCTTGTCCACGAGCCCAGAATTTTTTTTTTTTTTTTTTTACTATTGTGCCTCTGCAGAAAGCAGAAAACAGAATGTCCACACACTTTGTCTCTCTGCAGATGGCGAGGTCCCTGGAGTTGGGCAACATGACGCGGGTCCAGGAATTCGTCTTGCTGGGCTTGTCCACGAGCCCAGAAACAAGGGAAGTCTTGTCTGCCGTCTTCCTGGCCCTCTACCTGCTGACCCTCCTGGAGAACGCCCTCATCGTCTTCCTCGTCTGCAGCCACACCAAGCTCCACAAGCCCATGTACTTCTTCCTGGGCAACCTGAGCTGCCTGGAGATGTGCTACGTGTCCGTGACCATGCCCAGCCTGCTGGCAGGGCTGCGGACGGGGCCCTGCCACGTGCCCTTCCCAGCCTGCATGACCTAGCTCTTCTTCATCGTCCTCATCTGCACAGAGTGTGCCCTGCTGGCCTCCATGGCCTGTGACCGCTACGTGGCCATCTGCCGCCCGCTGCGCTACCCGCTGCTCATGCGGCCCCACGTCTGCCTGGGCTTGGCCGGGACCTCGTGGCTTAGTGGGCTGCTGGCCTCGGTGGCCAAGACCGCGTGCATCGCCAGCCTGTCCTACTGTGGCCCCAATGTCCTCAACCACTTTTTCTGTGATGTCTCCCCGCTGCTCAACCTGTCCTGCACCCACGTGGCCCTGACGGAGCTGGTGGACTTCCTCTTGGCCATCGTCATCCTCTGTGGAACACTGCTGGTCGCCCTGGCCTCCTACGTGGCCATCGGGATGGCGGTGCTGCGCATGCCGTCAGCCGCCGCCCGGCGCAAAGCCTTCTCCACCTGCGCCTCCCACCTGGTGGTGTTGGGCATCTTCTGCTCGGCGGCCCTCTTCATGTATGCCCGCCCCAGCCGCGTCGAGTCCACTGACCTCCACAAGCCGCTGTCGCTCCTCTACACGGTGGCCACGTCCGCCTGCAGCCCAGTGGTCTACTGCCTGCGGAACAGGGGCGTCCACGCGGCCCTGCGGAGAACCCTCCATCCCTGCAAGGGCTCCTCAGTGAGAACTCACATCTCCAGCTCCTGACTTTAAAACGTTCACAGCCAAAACACACACACACACACATGCAACTTCCAAAGCCAAATAGAACCCCAGAGGGAAGTATCTGCAATGCAGCATACAAGGATTCTTTAAATAAAGGAGAAACATATGAAGACTCGAGAGAAAAACAAAATGAAAATCGTCATGAACAAGCAGATTCTTGAAGGAAACACGTAGGTGGCTGATAACCTACCCCTCAAATGTACATCCTCTCCAATAATCCAAGAAATTTACTCCTTGCCCACTGAAAAAAAATATGTAATATTTAAATTTAAGTACAAGTTTTTATTGTTGCGTTGTGAAATTTGGAATAAACATCACTTTATGGAAAATTTTTGCAAATAATGCAAATGCCCAGCAACATGGAATTATTTCAGTGTTACGTTATATGCCATGCTGTGCTGTGATTAGCCGCTCATTCATGTCCAGCTCTCTGCGACCCCATGGCCTGCCAGGCTCCTCTGTCCATGGAGATTCTTCAGACAGTAATACTGGAACGGGTTGCCATGCCTCCAGGGGATCTTCCCAATCTAGGGATCGAACCCAGGTCTCCCACATTGCAGGTAGATTCTTTAGCGTTTGAGCCCCCAGGAAAACATGAAATTATTTCAGTGTTACGTTATATGCCATGCTGTGCTGTGATTAGCCGCTCATTCATGTCCAGCTCTCTGCGACCCCATGGCCTGCCAGGCTCCTCTGTCCATGGAGATTCTTCAGACAGTAATACTGGAACGGGTTGCCATGCCTCCAGGGGATCTTCCCAATCTAGGGATCGAACCCAGGTCTCCCACATTGCAGGTAGATTCTTTAGCGTTTGAGCCCCCAGGAAAGCCCATGAATACTGGAGTGGGTAGCCTATCCCTTCTCCAGGGGATCTTCCTGACCCAGGAATAGAACCAGGGTCTCCTGCATTGCAGGCAGGTTCTTTACCAGCTGAGTTATCAGGGAAGCCCCTTATGTTATATATACAGTGTGAAGTCACAAGCATTCATTACAGAGATTAAACCAGATACTGTCATGGGGAGATGGTATGTTGTTGAGTTAAACATGAAAGAAGCAATATAAAAGTATGTTAATGATTTATAAAACAATAATAATAAATAGACTAATTATAGTAGTTATTTAAGTTAATATTTGCATAGAAATTTGGACCATAAAGAAAGCTGAGAGCCAAAGAATCGATGCTTTTGAACTGTGGTGTTGGAGAAGACTCTTGAGAGTCCCTTGGACTGCAAGGAGATCCAACCAGTCCCTTCTGAAGGAAATCAACCCTGAATATTCATTGGAAGGACTGATGCTGAGGCTGAAGCTCCAATACTTTGGCCACTTGATGCAAAGTGTGGACTCACTGGAAAAGACCCTGATGTGGAGAAAGAGTGAAGGCAGGAGGAGAAGGGGGTGGCAGAGGGTGAGGTGGCTGAATGACACCACTGACTCAGCGGACATGAGTTTGAGCACTCTCTGGGACATGGTGAAGGACAGGGAAGCCTGGTGTGCTGCAGTCCCTGGGGTCACAAAGAGTCAGATATAACTTGGCGACGGAACGAAACAATGATGCCTAGAAAAAGGGCTTTCCAAGTGCCTCAGTGGTAAAGAAACTGCCTCCCAGTGCAGAAGGCACAGGAGACGTGGGTTCAATCCCTGGATTGGAAGATCCCTTGCAGAAGGAACTGGAAACCCACTCCAGGTTTCTTGCCTGGGAAATCCCATGGACAGGGGAGCCTGGCGGGCTACAGTCCATGGGGTCGCAAAAGAGTCAGACACAACTGAATACACACGCAGGGGCGTAGAGGGTATCTAGAAAGGGATCCGAAAAGGTGTGCGGCAGTTAGCTGTGTTTTTAGGCGCGAGGCCTCAGAGGACTTATATTTTCTATTTTATACATTGGAATATTCTGCAATTTTCTAGGATTACCTTTATAATCGAAAAAATAAGCACAGGAGAAAACAGAAATTCCAGGAATGAGCTTCTGTAGAATGACCTACTCATCATACTAGCATAGTTTAATTTTTACTTTAAGTAATAAACATTCCTGCTGACAGAGCCGCAAGAGAATCAAGCACGTTCTTGTGCCGTTTGTGAGAGTTCGTGTCGGTATGTTTTAGAAGGGCAGTTTACTAATAAATAGCAAAAAGTCTTGAGAGTCTGGAAGGCTTGCATAAATTAATTCTACTTTGGGAATTTATCCTGGAGAAGAAAGGGCAAAGATATGGGCGAAACTGACCTATTACGGGGCCTTCTCTGGCGGTCCAGTGGATAAGACTCAGTGCTCCCAGCGCAGGGGGCATGGGCGGAAACCCTGCTCAGGAAACTGGATCCCACATGCTGCAGCCAAGACCGGGTGCAGCCACTAAATAAAACATTTTTGAAAAGTTGACCTACACTGTCACCCGTTCTAAGCTGTTTGTGCACAAATAACCCAGTGCTGCTGCTGTTAAGTCGCGTCAGTCGTGTCCGACTCTGTGCGACCCTATAGACGGCAGCCCTCCAGGCTCCCTCGTCCCTGGGATTCTCCAGGCAAGAACACTGGAGTGGCTTGCCATTTCCTTCTCCAGTGCATGAAAGTGAAAAGTGAAAGGGAAGTCGCTCAATTGTGTCCGACCCTTCGAGACCCCATGGACTGCAGCCTGCTGCTGCTGCTGCTAAGTCGCTTCCGACTCTGTGTGACCCCATAGACGGCAGCCCACGAGGCTCCCCCGTCCCTGGGATTCTCCAGGCAAGAGTACTGGAGTGGGGTACCATTTCCTTCTCCAATACATGAAAGTGAAAAGTGAAAGTGAAGTCACTCAGTCATGTCCAACTTTTCGCAACCCCATGGACTGCAGCCCACCAGGCTCCCCCGCCCCTGGGATTCTCCAGGCAAGAGTACTGGAGTGGGGTGCCATTGCCTTCTCCGGACTGCAGTAATTCAGCCCTCAAAAGGCAGCAGAAATGGCCAATAAACTATGGAATAATGTTCCCCCTCCAGCTCTACTGAAGAAATGCAACCCGAGGCAGTGGAACGGAAGCTGGCAGCGGGACACTTTTTAATATGCTCACAGAACATTGAAAGGAAATCCTCTGAGAAAACGCAGTGTTGGTTGGACGTGGGGGCAAGTTACCCTCCCAGACAGCTGTGGGCATGTAGATTGAAGTTTTGTTTCTGGGAAGCAATTTGCTAATATTTATCAAATTTTGAACTCACGTGCACTTTGACACAGCGGTTACCGTTTTTATCTTCATGCTCTGGGTTTTGAATAGCCTTGGATTCTGTTCGCCAAAATTTCCAGCCCTCTGTCCTCCAGGCTTTTTCTGCCCGGGTGGGATGATGGGAGTGGCCAGTCCTAGACCAAGTCACTTCATCCCTGGCACTTTAATCTGGAAAGCTACCGGAATCATTCTCATCCGTCTACTTTTACAGGTCAGTGTTTTAATCTTCCTGTGAGAAATCTGCAGAGGTGGAGATTCTGCGTCAAAGTGTAGGCAAAATTCAGATACCAGTTTGTTGTCCACGAGGGTTTCAGCACTTGATGCCTCCACCGGCAGTCTGTGACAGAGAATCACCGCGTTTCAAAGCCACCTCGGCTGTCAGCTGCTCAGTCGTGTCTGATTCTGCGACCCTCCGTGGATCCCAGGCTCCTCTGGAATCCCATGCAATTCTCCAAGTTAGAATACTGGGTTGAGTTGCCATTCCCTTCTCTAGGGGATTTTTCCAATCCAGAGATTGAACCCAGGTCTCTTGCACCATAGGCAGATCCCTTACCGTCTGAGGCACCAAGGACACCCCAACCTCAGCTCAGCTTGAGGTGTTAACAGTCTCTTGAATCTTTCCTGATCCGCTACACTGATGGCAAAGCGTCATAACTAGCATGTTTGCTGGTACTAAGGAGATTTATCAGATTCATTGGTCATCTGCACGATCTCATCTATAAATGGCCATTTATAACTGCCCTGCTTACCCTGACACACATATATTTTGAACGCAGAATTTTGGTCACTTTGAAGAGCTCGACAGTTCTTTAAAAAGTTATATATAGCATTAGCCTGTGTGCTGAGTGCTAAGTTGTCTCATTTATGCCTGAATCTTTGTGACCCCGTGGACTGTAGCCCCCCAGGCTCCTCTGTCCATGGGCTTTCCCAGGCAAGAACGCTGGAGTGGTTGCCATTTCCGCCTCCAGGGGATCTCCCAGCCCAGGCATTGACCCGGTGTCTCTTATGTTTCCTGCACTGGCAAGCAGGTTCTTTACCGCTAGCGCCTCCTGGGAAGCCCCTAGTATTAGTATATAACCCCCCAACTCCAGTCCTAGGCATCTACCCAAGAGAAAAGAAAATGTGCTTCCACAGAAAGGGTGGTATAAAAATGTTCACAGCAGCACTATCCCTAACAGCTAAAAAGTGAAGACAGCTCAAGTGTCTTTCAGCTGAGGAGTGGGCAAACTAAACACAAGGGAATATTACGCAACCGTACAAAGGAGTAAAGTGCCGAAGTGTGCTGCCATGCGCACAAAGCTTGGAAACATGATGCTGAATGAAAGAAGCCCCATTTGAAAGTCCACATATTATCTGATTTCAGGGATGCGAAACATCTAACCAGGCAAATCCATACAGAGAGAAAGATGAGCGGTTTCTCAGGGCTGGGGGTGGGACAGGGGATGGGGAGTGACGTCGGCGTGCACAGATTTCTTGCTTGGAAAATCGGATGCAGCCGCTTCACAGTGCTGTGTGAGCTTCTGCCGCTCAGCAGTGTGGATCAGCCACGTGTGTGCGTGTCTCACCCCCTCTTGAACCTCTCGCCTCGCCTCCCACTCCACCAGGTCACCACCGAGCGCTGAGCTGAGCTCCCCCTGCCGCACAGCACCTCCGCACCAGCCACCTGTCTTGCTCAGGGTGGGGTGTACACGTCCATGTGACTGTCCGTTCATCCCACCCTCCCCTTTGCCCGTCTGTGCCCACACGTCCGTCCTCTGCGTCTGCCTCTCTATTCCTCCGCTGGAAATACATTCGTCTGCATCCGTTTTTCTAGATTTCACACGTATGCACTAATGTACAACATTTGTTTTTTTTTTCTGATTTACTTCTCTCTGTATGACAGACTCTCGGTTCATCCAGATCACGACAAATGACCTGACTTCGTTCCTTCTCACGGCTGACTAATACGCCGTTCACATCTGTACCACAGCTTCCTTATCCATTCATCTTGGTGGTGATGAAAAAGTGCTGGAATCAGATAATGGTATGGGTTGCACAACGTTGTGACTATGCTAAGTAGCCACCGAATCATACATTTGGATGCAGTGCATGCTGTGTGGATATCAAGCACTGACAACCTGAGTCCTCCACCATGCCCTTAGCGGCCAGCCTCAGGACCTGCGTAGAGTCCTACGGAAAGCCGCCTGGACCTCCCTGTTCCGCAGGCAGTAGATGACCGGGTTGCACATGGGCGTGGCCACCGTGTAGACGACCGACAACACCTTGTTGAGGTCCATGGCTTCGACGCGGCTGGGGCGGCAGTAGATGAAGAGAGTGGCCGAGTAGAAGATGCCCACCACCACCAGGTGGGAGGCGCAGGTGGAGAAGGCTTTGCGCCGGGCGGCGGCTGACGGCATGCGGAGCACCGCCCTGGCAATGGCCGCGTAGGAGGCTATGGCTACCAGGAGGGAGCCCCAGAGGATGACGATGGCCGAGAGGAAGTCCACCAGCTCGGTCAGGGCCACGTGGGTGCAGGACAGGTTGAGCAGCGGGGAGACATCACAGAAGAAGTGATTGAGGACGTTGGGGCCACAGTAGGACAGGCTGGCGATGCACGCGGTCTTGACCACCGAGACCAGCAGCCCACCAAGCCACGAGGTCCCGGCCAAGCCCAGGCAGACCGGGGGCCGCATGAGCAGCGGGTAGTGCAGCGGGCGGCAGATGGCCACGTAGCGGTCACAGGCCATGGAGGCCAGCAGGGCACACTCTGTGCAGATGAGGACAATGAAGAAGAAGAGCTGGGTCATGCAGGCTGGGAAGGGCACGTGGCAGGGCCCCGTCCGCAGCCCCGCCAGCAGGCTGGGCATGGTCACGGACACGTAGCACATCTCCAGGCAGCTCAGGTTGCCCAGGAAGAAGTACATGGGCTTGTGGAGCTCGGCGTGGCTGCAGACGAGGAGGACGATGAGGGCGTTCTCCAGGAGGGTCAGCAGATAGAGGGCCAGGAAGACGGCAAACAGGACTTCCCTTGTTTCTGGGCTCGTGGACAAGCCCAGCAAGACGAATTCCTGGACCCGCGTCATGTTGCCCAACTCCAGGGACCTCTCCATCTGAGTGCAAAACACATGGCAAAGAGTTCACACGTCTGTCTCTGTACACCTTGCCTCACCCACACCCAAGCCATCATGCCACCCAAGCAAATGAGACGCCTTCTTCTCTGGCCTCGCCGCCTCCACTCTCCCTGCCGCAGTCCTCCAAGAAGGAGCTCATGGAGCCTTTGAAAAACAGTCTCTAGGGTCGCGCCTCTGCTTATAGCTTTTAATCTCTCCCCCGTTATCTTTAGAATAAACCTCGTGTTCCGCATCAAACT
>SJYC01120233.1:0-21762 GCA_006408675.1 Madoqua kirkii
AGGGGGAATCAATGGCAGAGGTAGGATTTCTCCCTCCATGGGCTCTCTATGTGAGTTTAGTGTCTATTTCTTATTATATTGCCACTTTGAACTTGCATATAACAGTCAGAGAGGCGACTCTTAGTTTAGTTGTTATCAGTGCGGGAGAAGGGCTAATTTGCTTGGCTGATACTAAGAAACCAGATTTGGACCATGGCTTCTCACCTTCGCACTGCTGATACTGAAGCTGGGTGATTCTTCATCTGGGGGAGTGTCTTGTGCACTATAGGATGCTTAGCACCATCCCTGGCCTCCATCCACTAGATTCCAGTAGCACACCCCTCTCCAAGCTATGACAACCAAAATATCTCCAGATGTTGCCAGATGCCCCCTGAGGGGTAAAATTGGCCCCAGTTGAGAGCCACTGATGTATATTAATAAGAGGTCCTGCTTTTCTACTTTCTACTAATAAGGCTAGTAAATCTGTAGTGGATTTATTAGAGGTATGAATAGTTTAAAGGTAATCCTTCAATGCTGACTGTTGAAGAATGTTTCTTATCTCTTTTCATCCTTATACTTTTAATCATCTTTGTAGTCAGTGATAGGACTCTGACAGCTCTTTATTCTACTCACTGATTTGGTGTCTTTTCTGTCTAATGTAATTATAATCAGAAATACACACTCAATTATAGAAAACATGATTCTTAATGAAACATAAGAAGTCAACTAACATACCTAGACTACTTCATTTTGATTTATCCATAAATAGGATAGTGTTTTGCTGTTAGGAAGAAAGATTTAGAAAGTAATAAACTGTTAGTATTGCTGGAATATGTCATGTGCAGAAATTAATAAGATATATTTATGTTCTAAGGAAATTAAAATACAGATGGGGAAATATTTCATTTAATATCTCTTACCAAATCAAAATTTTTGACATGGATAACAATATAGCATCCACAGAAATTGATTTGTATAGATGATCTATAGTCTCATATACATTTTGCTCCCAAAGTGTTGTGCCAAAGTATAGTCATAAATCTATAGAAAGGTCATATCTCAAAAGCATAGAAGACTATATTTCATGGATCTGTTTGCTAGAAACAACTTTCATTTTAAAATTATTTGCAATTAATAAAAAAGGAAAGACAAAATACCATTTTTAAAAAGTAGTATGTGCAGCGTTTGGCCACCCATTTAAAACTGGTATTTGCGGCTTCCTTTTACAAAAACACTAAGTAGCAATCTAGATGCTGAGTTATTTAAATGCTATGTGAATGACTCCAGTTATAGCATTTGGAAATGCTTTATAATCTTCCCTTTTATTTTTTATCTTAATAACATCACAGAAGATTATTATAAAAAACTCCTGTGATAGTTGTTTTGCTTTAGCAAATATCTATAATAAAAGAGAAGAGCATTTAGCAATGATTGCTGAATAAAAACCTTTGTTCCTTTCCACAGTTGCAGTATTGATTAAATATTCATTTTAGTGGTTTTTAGTTACCTTGTTCACCTCAACATACCAGAGGAATGCAATTTAGTTTTCCAACAATAGAGTCTGTGTTGTACTGAAATGCCCCAACCAGCAACTGTTTAAATCTGCTCTGCCCTGAGTTATTAGAAATTTGCCCTGTGCTGTGGGGGAAGACACTGACAGCAGCAGCCACAGAGCCTGGAGTAGTCAGGCCATGTTTATAGAAATTTTATTATGTGCCAGGCATCGTGTTAAGCTCTTTATCTTCCTACCTTACTCAGTGTTTTCCACAGACTTAAGCTGATGAAATTTTATCTCTTCCCTTTTTTTTAACACATACAGTTAACTAAGACTTTAGAAGAGTTAGAACAGTTAGGAGCTTACCCAGGCTTTCTAAGTAACATATGTAATTAGTGGCAAAGGTGGAATTTGAATATGAATCTGACTCAAATCAGTCTTCCTAATGGTTACTCTGGACCCGGACAGTAGAATCTAAAACCCTTCTCATACTTAACAATCTTTTTGACCTTTTCGGGAAACACTCATTCAGCCAGAATTCAACCTGTTAAAATTTAGTTAACTAAACTTGTTTCTGTGGTCATGTACAGTGATAATTTTTAATTTTATTCAAAATTTTATTATTATTTTGGCCAACTGCATGGCTCATTGATTTTAGTTCTCCCACCAGGGATTGAACCTGGGCCTTCTGAAGTGAGAACATGGAGTTCTAACCATTGGACTGTCAGAGAATTCCCTATAGTTGATACATTTTATATTGTTCTAGAGCCACTGAAAAATTCTGAAGTCTTCATAATCTTTACTTTGGTGGGTAATATCAAGTATCAGTCTTCCATTTGAAAGTATACCTGTGAGGAAAGTTTCAAGCTAGTATATAATATCTTACTAGATATATCCTAATATTTGACTATCTTTATTGGTGTCTGATATTTAAATCAGATTATAATGTTTTACATATTAGAATTCTACTTAGCCAGAATACTATTATTGCTATTAATTGGTAAAGTAGTTTCCAGTGCACAGGCTTTTTAAAAATGTGATGCTTGATTATACAATTACAGCAATTTCCGATTAATCACTTTCCGTATTTAACACACCTCACTACCTTAATATTTCTGTTGAAAACCTCCACAGTACATTTTTTTCAAAATTTTAAAGAATTTATTCATGCATACTTTATAATAGTGAAAAGGCTGTACTGTGGAGCTGACAATTTGACAATGGTTCAATGACACATTTATCCAAGTGAAAAAAAATCCTAACTTTTAGACTCATTTAATCCTCACAAGCAGGTTAGACAATGTAAGTGATTTTATTGTCTACTCCTCCTCATCCCCTTCTAAAGAGGAAAATAAATCGTAAGCTAAGTATTTTATATTTTTATATTTATTTATACATTTATTGACTTCTATTTATATTAATTTATCTTTTGTATTATATTTATTTAGATTTTACATTAAATGCTTTATATTTTGGTTGATATTTCTCACAGACATCACAGTTCCTTCAAGTGTAAATTTCCACCTCCAGTGACTTTCTATGCTATCTCTTTGTCATGAAAGCTACAATGAGTAAAAATTAGTAGGTTCCTAAAAGCTGTGAGTGAATGCTGCATTTAGTTTTTAAACATGTGGAGAGAATGTCTCCTTTGTAAGAGTCAGAGTATTTTCTCTTGTCCTATAAATAGAATGCCTGTCGGTTTTCTCTGTGCAAATTATCAGAGCAAATTTCGCATCTCAGCAAAGTATCTCAGATCATTTACCTAACCTAGTAGTTAAAAGCCATGGACTTCAAGGCTCCTGCTTGTAATCGCTGTCAGGGAAACCTGACTGTGGTCCCAACTCCGCTTTTAGCTGTCCACATTGCCTTACTGCACTAGTGTCTCCTACTGCAAGGCATATAAGCTCCCCTAAGCTTAGGTTTCCTTGCCTTTAAGAAGAGAACTAGTAACAGACCCTATCTTATCACATGAGTCTGAGGATCCAGTTAGCTAACTGGTGCAAAGTTCTGTCATAAGCCTAGTGCAGGATCAAGTGCTCAGTCAGTGTTGAATCAGCATCATCACTGTCATCGTCGTCATCATGAAAACTCTCGGTCCCGATCCCCCTCGACGGCTCACCTGCCGTTGTATAAAGGAGGAGGAAGAGGAAGAAAGAGCACAGCGGAAGGATTAGGAGCCAGTAGTACTGAGAAAACTGTAAAGGACTCGGGACAGGAAGAAGTAGTTGAGTTTAGAAAGGACAGTGAGTAACCTAGGCCCTTCCATACACTTCCATTCCTGAAGTTCATGGATTCTGCACTTTTGACTTTGTGGTTCCCTTCATTTATGAAAAATACACATATATATAAAAATGAAAGTACTAATATTCATCTCTCTAAACCCATCTTTGTAGAGATTTTTCTTGGACCTACAAGTTCATTTTTTTTCCTTCTAAATTTAAAAGTGCTTCAAACATTTTCCTGGCAGCTAAAAGTAGAGTGTATTGTAGGCGTGGTTCCCACTGTGCCAAGTGGCCCTCATCGTCTACTTCCCTCAGAAGGATCTACTGCAGAGGCATCCATTTCATGAGCAATGACCGTGACTATAGGCATTCTTTCTTGTTAAGTGTCCTTGACTTCAACACTTAGCCTTCTGCAGTTGTTTCGAATTCTGTGTTCTAAGCCTGAGCAACTCTTTATTAGTATTCTCATGAGTCCATGTAGCACCCAGGGGAATGATCTGTTAATTTCACGAGCGGTTTGTGCGCCCAAACATTCTGAGTGCAGAGGCTCACCTCGGTGCCTGGTAAGCCTTCATAGACACTGAAGGTTTGGGAATTTTGTGTGGCATTAGTTTCTTAAAAAATAGACAAATATATAACTGAAACACTTTGCCATATACCTGAAACTATCACAACATTGTTAATCAACTATACTTGGATATAAAATAAAAAGTTAAATTTTTAAATAGGGACAAAAAGATCTATACATTTTCCTAAAAAAAGAGCAAAACAGGCAAAGATGAGAGGGTTATGTTAATTCACCATCTCTTTTAGTGCTTCTATAAATTATCTCCCTGAGTTGGTGAAAACGAGTTATGTTAAACACTCACCTCATGAGTTAATGTAACTTACAGTCAGATAAATTACCGCTTAAATGAAAACGTTTGCTCAGCACATCTGTTCTCCATGTTTCTCCAAGTCACATCTGCTTCTTTTACAAGAAGAAACAAACTTTTACTACCGTTAGCGCAGCAGCGCCAAGACCCTCTACAAGAGAATCAGATCTTCCTGGCTTCCGACAGCATCCAGAGGTTTCCCTGAGTGCATCCTTCTGCTGTATACATTCATGTTCGTTTGAAGTTTATGCTTTGGCATTCTAAGAATAGTCTGATTTCAGAGTTGGATGGAGAAATAGAAAAAAAAAAATGAAAAACCTGGGAGGTTTCTAAATAAAATATTCTGTTAGAGTAACCAGATTTCAAATGTGACATCTGCAACTTAGACAGAGACTGTAGTTAAAAGAGAAGCTTTTAAACAAAGTCCCTTTTTGATAACTCCCAAGTCCCATTTTTTTTTGGGGGGGGTGCTTTAATGCTCCAGGGGATCCCTAGATCTTTGATGTCTCCATCTCCATGTTCTTATCCATTTCTCAAGTCCAGGTTAACTCTAGCAAAGGTACAGACCTGGATAACAAGGGAGGTGGTAAGAGAGGGGAGAGACCTTAGGTACTAGGGTGAACAGTCTAATCAGGCCCTCTCCCTCCTGAAAGCAAGAAGGGGAGGATAGTTTGCGTTGCGTCTTTGCTGCTGTATGCAGGCTCGCTCCAGTTGCAGCAGTGAGGGGCTGCTCTTTATTGCAGTGCGTGGGCTTCTTGCCGTGGCTCTTTTGTTGCAGAGCACAGGCCCCAAACACAAGTGCACGGGCTGCAGTAGTTGTGGCTTGTGGGCTTTAGAGTGCTAGTTCAGCAGTTGTAGCATATGGGCTTAGTTGCTTCATGACATGTGAACTCTTTCTTGACCAGGGATTAAACCCTTGACCAATGCATTAGCTGGTAGATTTTTATCCACTGTGCCGCCAGGGAAGTCCCATTTTTAAAAACACATTTTTGGCTTCATCAAACAACATAGTGTGGCTCTGTGTAAGACAAGTGAAGACAAATGATGTCTCTGGGCCAGTGGTTCTTAACCTTTGGAGAAGGCAGGTACCCTCTTGAATTTCTCATGAAAATGTTGAGCCCTTGTTTCAAGGAATCATGTACGGTCACACCCAATGCTGTATATACTTTCAGGTATGAAAAAGCCCAGGTTGAAAAAAAAACTTATGCTAGTAATTTATAATATGAAGCAGAAGATCACTACAGCAACAAGCAGAGAAAGGACAATTTCATTTCCAGCATAAAGGTTCATGATTGTAATTCAATTTATTGAGCACCTGCTTTGGCCCAGCAACTGTACTATTGGCATATATTATTTGACTTGTAGTTCTAATGATGAAATTAGTATCTAGAATTATAGTACATTTGGGGGTTATGGGTGGTCTTTCAATAATCTTTATAAGCACAGAGAATTGGCAATTATTAATAGTTCTCAAAGTAACATGCCACCAAATCTAATAGTGGCTTAGAAGTAAATATCTGTGGTTATGAGTTGTAGGTCATAGTGGTCCTGGGGGAAATTTTAATAATATGTCATTTGGGCAATTTCTATTATCCTCACTATTCCAAGCTATTGATATGCTTTCTTTCAGCAGGCTATAACAAACTGGTTTTGTTGTTGTTGTTGTTGTCGTCGTTCAAAGAAAGGTGAGCCCCACGTCTCAATTAGGTAATGCCAGGAAAATTTCCACATGCAGTTGAGCAACTCTAACATTTCCTTCCATAGGCATGTGTTGTAGAAACAGGAATGAGGGATGGGATATTTTTTGCAGATGGTTTTACCAATTGCAGAACTACAAGCTGGTTTGACACATGTTCCCTCGAGGCAGAATTAGGACACTTGACTGCCTGACATATTTAACTTCTTTTGAAAATGCTGCTAATTTGTCTTTTTTTTTTTCTTTCCCGCATCCTTTTTTTTTTCCTAAGGCAGGACTAATGAGTTTAAAACATTGAGCATGACTTCACTCTTCAAAGCAGATCAGACCTCTCCACCCCCAGTGCCCCCCCCCCAGCTCTTCAGAACCTCATTGTTTAACAACGTGGTGCAGACTTTCATTGACTTTTGCGGAGAGGGTTCACCTCCTCTGCCTCTCCTCCCTATCACCTCCCAAATGCTTCAGGATGATCTTTCCAGACCTAAGGATTTGGAAAATAAATTTTGCATGTGGAATTCTTGACCTGATAGGTTATTTGAAAATTAAATTCCTGATCAAGTTCAGAGACCCAGATTTCAAAGGTTTTAGAAATAATAGGGAGGGAAACATTTTCATCAAGTGAAATAGCCAATTTTAAATATTTTCATCAAAACATTATTTATGCTGCCTAGATTTGAGTTGCAGTTCGTTCATGTGCATGTTTGGAGACCTTATGAAAAGTTACTCATCTGTCAGCAGTATAATAGTACTGACCCCCTAGGGTGGCTTTAAGGAAAACCTGGGTTAATATGGTGATGAGCTTGAATAGTCCTTGGGCACAGGAAGAACTCAATTTATGTGTTTGGAAAATATAAATAGCAGATCAATAAAATATGTCTCAAGATTGGTATAGGAGGAAAGTTTAATATAAGCTGTACATTTTTTTTTATTGAGGTCTAGCAGAATGAATTGGAGATTTTTTAAATTGCTTATATTTAAATTTAGATTTAACAAGATCTAAACCTATGAAGGGCTTTGTAGAACAAATCACCCATGATAAATTATACTATAAATTTTGTAGTGAAAGTGCTAAAACAAAAATTCAAGAATTGAAAATACATGTGGTTTAATTTTGATAGTTGCATGATTAATTTTGTATGTTTTCTTTTTCCCAATCTCAACTGAGAAACTGAGAATTTAAAGAGGTTTCAACAAAAAGAGGGGAAGTATTTATTTTCCTAACATGACACTATCCTTCTGGTAGATTCCATTAAAGATAAGGAAATCAGTGTTCTCCTTGCCATTTTAAAAAATGAACAACAAAGCACAAGGGGTATGCCTTTGTGTCATCAGGCACAAAGTATAACCATAATGTAATTTAATGTCTTAATATGCATAATTGCTTTCAAAAGAAGGGTTATCATTTTGAAAACCATCATTTCAAAAGCCAGTAAACTCATTTATACCTGATAATAAGTTAAATGAGAAAACAAATTTTATTCTATATATACATTGTAATTTCAACCCAAACTTCTAAACTTTCCCCCACATTTTTAAAAATCAGACTTTGTTCCAAATGACTTTGATATTTCCCAAATATCAATACTCTTCACAGATGAGAGATTTGTCTCTTTCAAGTATATTTTAAATGCACAGTAGTGAGCATTTTTTTCACCACGTATTTGGTACCAGCTCCTGTTCTAATTGCTTCACATTTGTTAACTCAAAGCAAAACACAAGGTAGAAACTTGGATAATTCCCATGATACTGATGCAGAAATGGAAGTCAAGAGACCTTTCCCAATGTCACACAGCTTAGAAGTAGCAGAGGCTGTTTTTGAACCCAGGCATCCTGGTTGTAGAGCTCTGCTACTTACATGCTATGCTCTTAGCCATGCTACTCCACTCCAAAACTAGATTGCTGAATTATTTCAGTATATGTTTTTCAAAATACTTTGCTCCAAATGTTAATTTGCTGGTTATTGTTTGCATCCTATAGTCATTCTTTTTTCTATAAAAGGCATCTGATGAGTGAGGTTACAGTGAACCTTCAGAAATTTGCCAATTATATCTCAATCAGTACAGTTCAGCTGCTC
Organism: Madoqua kirkii; assembly: GCA_006408675.1. Classification (NCBI taxonomy): domain Eukaryota; kingdom Metazoa; phylum Chordata; class Mammalia; order Artiodactyla; family Bovidae; genus Madoqua; species Madoqua kirkii. Next base: position 8,342 of record SJYC01120233.1, read on the forward strand.
GGTCGTGTTCGAATCTCTGCGACCCATGAACCACAGCACGCCAGGCCTCCCTGTCCATCACCAACTCCCGGAGTCCAGCCAAACTCATGTCCATTGAGTCAGTGATGCCATCCAACCATCTCATCCTCTGTCGTTCCCTTCTCCTCCTGCCCTCAATCTTGCCCACCATCAGGGTCTTTTCAAATGAGTCAGCTCTTCGCATGAGGTGGCCAAAGTATTGGAGTTTCAGCTTCAATATCAGTCCTTCCAATGAACACCCAGGACTGATCTCCCTTGGGATGGACTGGCTGGATCTCCTTGCAGTCCAAGGGACTCTCAAGAGTCTTCAACACCATAGTTCAAAAGCATCAATTCTTCTGTGCTCGGCTTTCTTTATAGTCCAGCTCTCACATCCATATATGACTGCTACATGACTACTGTCATGACTATCTCAATAGAACTTGGAAAAATGTCTTCTTAACAGGGGATATAATGAATATAGTAGGGTGGTCTTGAGGAGGGAAGCCCTGGAACAACAGACGTCGGGAGAAGGGCTTCAGTGGCCAAACTGTAAATGGGAAGACACAAGTGGAGGAGAGTGAGTCGTTGAGTATGTCTCTAGTGATAGAATTGACTGGTAGCTCTGCAGGCAGCAGTTATATTCATTTTTATGACATAATGTCAGTCTTGTGTTCCAACATCACACTGAACTTCGGAGTTGCAAGGATCTTGGATGTGTAACTCCTCACCTGGATACAAGTAAATCTCAATAACTTGCCAAGGTTTATCATCAGTAATTTACCATGTATCATTTCCAATCAGTGCAAAGTGGTGATTCAAACCCATGGGCTGGTAATCAACTCTCCTGGCAGCGAGTACCCTATGTAGACCAGCTGTTGGAATCCAGACCTAGACCTAGTTCCTGAGTTGAACCAGTTCTCCATCCTTAAGAAAGTCTCTAATGCAAACTTGCTATTTCTAAATTTATAAAATGAATGATCAATTACAAATTTGCTAACCACTCTCCTTGAGGAGAAGGAGGTCTCTACGTCTTTGGACTATGTGTTCCGCCATTCCATAGTCTTATTTGTTAAGTCTTAGTGGCATTCTCTTGATATAAAAACAATATCCTTTTGATGAAAGGGAGACATTATATTTAGAGGTAGTTATAAATCAGAATTTTTAAAAATCCTTTCTGAGTGATGTCTCCAAGGATGAGACTTATTTTGATAGTCTGCAACTCTTCAATAGGCAGGCAACAAATACATTTGTCTGTGTCAATACTGGCACAGAATGAAAAAGTAATGATTCGTGTAAAGCCCTGAAATAGCATGCACTGCCTGGGATGTTCTGGCATTCTCTTTCCCATGCTAACTCCATCTGTGATCACACTAACCCGCCCGTCTGGCCCACAGCCCTCCTGCCAACTGGCCACATGCCGCTAATGAGCAGCCTCTCACCCCCTTTCATAACCAGAGCACAAATATTAGATGAATTTCCTTTGAACCTAGCTTCCCTTTGGCTCTTAACACAATCTAGCTCCTTAGAAGAAACACTTCAAGTTTGGAAGTCACAGAATCCCTTATTAATCATCATTCTTCCCCCTGGATAAGCAAATATGAAAAGAATGTGTACACATTTTCAAGGTATTGAATACTTTGTATCATGATTGGCAACAATGTCCCATTTCTTAAATATTTAATTAAAATCTGTCTTTGCAGTATGTGGAATATTAGCTATCTAGTCTTTAAAAGGATTATTAAAGTTTCTCTGTATAACAATAATAATATTACTAATAGTAAACCACAGTCATTTTCTATTTAATACTAATTCTGAGAACCTATTTCCTTAGATATCTTTGTGTGTAACTGACTGGACAATAGCCAATCCATATTTTAAAAATTCAACTTAATAAAATAATAGGTGCTGCATATTAAAAAGAATATTCCAGGAATATGGTATTCTTTTTAACACCATTATCTAGTTAGTATACTTTTGCCCATAATGATAATAATTTCCAGCTGCCTCAAATCCTAAAGTAAAATGCCACCCCCCTAAATATATTTTGTTACTGAAACATGTGTAAACAATTATGAATATCTAAACCATGTTGACATTGGCTTTCCAACTCTTTCCAGAACTGTAGGGGGAAGAAAGACCTCTAATAAGTATGTTGATAGATGCATCTGACTTCAAAAGTTGCTTTTGCAGACCCATAGAATAAAGGTTTCACTTTTATTGGGTATAATAATAAAAATGGTATAAATTTTAAATTTTGTATTCAAACAAGAATATAAAAGAATTTCCTCTGTGAAATTCATCCTTCTGAAGAGTAAAATTAAGATTTTTGAAACTCCCCTGAAGATCCATGGGTAGAGAAGGATGGTCACGTTGCAGTAAGATCCTTCTCTGGGAGAGATCAAAGAGGGCCTCTGACTTGATCAAAAGTTTGTATTTGTTCATGTTCTGCTTTGTTTTGCTTTATCAAAAAACACAAACAGAAGTACATGGATGCATTAGGCCAAACTTCCCTTTGGCTCTTAACATAGTCTAGCTCCTTAGAAGAAGCTAGATTCAGTATGCCAAGAGAGAATTTAAGGTAGAACACATGTTTAAATCTTCTTTTTTAATTTATTATTTTTTTTAATTTTTTTTAACACCATAGGCATTTTGTATTGGGGTATAGTTGATTAACAGTGTTGTGATAGTTTTAGGTGAACAGTGAAGGGGCTCAGCCATACATATACATGTATCCATTATTCCCCAAACCCCCCTCCCATCCAGGCTGGCACATAACACTGACAGAGTTCCATGTACTGTACCATAAGCTTTTCATGGTTATCCATTTTCAAGACAGCAATCTGTTCATGACCTTCCCAAAGTCCTTTGCTGTTGTTCAGTCACTCAGTCGTTTTCAACTCTGTGAGCCCATGGACTGCAGCTTGCCAGGCTTCCCTGTCCTTCACCATCTCAAGGAGCTTGCTCAAACTCATGTCCATTGAGTCAGTGATGCCATTCAACCATCTCATCCTCAGTTGTCTCCTTCAGCTCCTGCCTTTAATCTTTCCCAGCATCAGAGTCTTCCAGTGAGTCAGTTCTTTGCATCAGGTGGTCAAATTATTGGAGCTTCAGCTTCAGCATCAGTCCATCCAATGAATATTCAGGACTGACTTCCTTTAAGATGGACTGGTTTGATCTCCTTGATGTCCAAAGAACTCTCAAGAGTCTTCTCCAGCATCACAGTTCAAAAGCATCAGTTCTTCGGCACTCAGCATTTTTTATAGTCCAACTCTCACATCCATGCAAGACTATTGGAAAAACGATAGTTTTGACTATGTGGATCTTTGTCAGCAGAGTAATGGTTGAATCTTGAAATGTTTAGTTTAAATGTATTTTTTAATGAGCCTAACTCTTATTTTTCGCCAGAAGGATCACTCATAGCCTCATTCAAGTGTTATTTTAAATGTAATGAATTCTCCTACCCGTTCAGTTCAGTCACTCAGTCGTGTCCGACTCTTTGCGACCCCTTGAATCACAGCACGCCAGCCCTCCCTGTCCATCACCAACTCCCAGAGTTCACTCAGACTCACGCCCATCGAGTCCATGATGCCATCCAGCCATCTCATCCTCGGTCGTCCCTGCTCCCCTTGCCCCCAATCCCTCCCAGCATCAGAGTCTTTTCCAGTGAGTCAGCTCTTCGCATGAGGTGGCCAAAATACAGGAGTTTCAGCTTTAGCATCATTCCTTCCAAAGACATCCCAGGGCTGATCTCCTTCAGAATGGACTGGTTGGATCTCCTTGCTCCTACCTATTATCACAGTATTATTCAAGATGGTGAAATCTGTGTGGGCATCTTTCTTATAACACTGTACTTAACTAGCAACCTATTCCTGGAACTTTTTCTGTTTCTCTACCGTCTCTCTACCTCTCTTTGTCTTTCTCATTCTGTCTCTCTCTTTCACATGCACATGTATGCATAGATGTTTGTTTGCATACATACAAACTAAGTTTCTTCAGGCAAATTCTAGATCTTTTATCATCCCCACTTAATACGATGCCTAGAGAGATTCTAGAAAGATCCACTAGGGCCACCTGGGAAGCTTACAAAGATTCTTAATTAATGTTTATTAAATTAAATGATACTTTCAAGCTAAATACAAAATATATGTTCTATTTTTTAAAGCTATTATGCTCTATGTCCTAGGAGCACAACATTTCCAAACTGTTAAAATGCATCGTTGCATTTGTAGGAGGGCAGTGTTGGCCTCAGGGCTTCCCAGATGGCACTGGTGGTAAAGAATCCACCTGCCAGTGCAGGAGACATAAGAGACACGGGTTTGATCCTTGGGTTGGGAAGATCCCCTGGAATAGGAAATGGCAACCCACTTCAGTATTCTTGTGTGGAAAATTCCATGGACAGAGGAACCTGGTGGGCTATGGTCTATGAGATCTCCAAGAGTTGGACAGGACTGAGCATGCACACACACACAGACACATAGACAAACACATACACACACACACACAGTGTTGGCATCATTCCTGCCCCTGGAGGTAACCAAATAATGCAAAGTTTCTAAATTCTTTATGTCTCAGTAAGAAGTCCTTCTTAACCTCAGACTTTCATATACTCAGCATCAAGAGACATATGAGGGAACTGAGAAAGGGATAAATTGACCTTGGGAATGCATTGTCAAGAAGTAAGCCTACCCATTTCCCTTGGCTTCAACTGGAGAAAGAGGTTTATGATTTCACCTCTTCTTTTCACCTTGAAAATTTGGAAATGATTTCAAGGAAAGAAAGGTGTTTATTTACCTGGTTGGATGCCTGCTTAGTTATATGGCTTGCAGACTGGCCTTGTACTACTAGGAGAAAGAACTTTATGAAATATTGCAATTGGTAGGGTTCAGAGCCTAAGAAATAAAAAGGACCTAGAACTGTATCTATTCCAAAGAGTATATCTCAGGGCCTGGAGATATGTCTGTCCCAAGCCATAGCCCCCAGTGTTGAAGCTATAGAAGGTAGAAAAGTACTGGATTTTAGAAGCTCATCAGAGACCCATCAGGAGACATCAGAGACATTTAGGGTGTCTCTAAATCAGTATCAGCTGGAAAAGGTGGCTGAGATTCTGTGTTCCAGGCAACTGCTTCATCATCAGCATTTATTTAAGGCTACCTCCATCCCCCTCCACCCAGAAGGCTGAGTGCCATGGAATTGATGTTTTTGAACTGAGGTGCTGGAGTAGAATCCTGAGAGTCTGTTGGACAGCATGGAGATCAAACCAGTCAATCTTAAGGGAAATTAACCCTGAATATTCATTGGAAAGACTGATGCTGAAGTTGAAACTCCAGTATTTTCATCATCTGATGTGAACAGCTTACTCATTGGAAAAGTCCCTGATGCTGGGAAAGATTAAGGGCAGAAGAAGAGGGCATCAGAGGATGAGATGGTTAGATGGCATCACTGATGCAATGGATGTGAACTTGGGCAAACTTTGGGAGATGGTGAGGGACAGAGAGGCCTAGCATGCTGCAGTCCATGGATCACAAGGAATCAGACATGATGCGTAGTTCAGGCAACTGAACTACAGCAATAACTTCCATACACATCGTTTAGACAAGGAGCTAGGTCAACAGTGGTTACTGCCGAAAAGATTTCTCTTTGTTTCTCCTTCCTCCTGACTCTGAGTTTAGGAAAGCTGGGAGAGAACATATCTCATCCACTACCTTTAGCCTTCTGGTATTAGAGTTTTATTTCTATGCAATAAATTATCACAAATTCATCAGCTTAAAACAACATCCATTTACTCGTTCGCAGTTTGGTAGTTCATAACTCCAGGGACAGTATGACTGGGTTCTCTGCTCAGAGACTCGAAGCTGAAACCAAGGTGTTGGTCAGGTGGAATTCTTGGCTGAAGACTCTGCAGAAGAATTGACTTCTACGTTTATTTGGTCATTGCAGAATTCACTTCTTTGCCACTGTAGGACTGAAGTTTCTGTTTTGAGGGCTTCTTTCATCTCCTAGAGGCCGCTTGCCTTCCTTGTTGTGTGGTTCTCATCATCTCCTGAGCCAGAAATGGGGAAATCTCTCACAACTAGTAGGATTTCTCCCTCTCTCTCTCTCTCTCTCTCTCTCTCTCTCTCTCTCTCTCTCTCTCCCCTGTCTCTGATTTCTAAACCCAGATTTAATTTCCCTAATTTAGTGTCAACTGATTTGGGATGTTATTACACAACACCTGAATTAGGGTTTTCTTGAATAATTGGAAGAACCTGTATATATACCAGGGGCCAAAAACTGTAAGGGCCATCTTAGAATTAAGTCCATTATAAGCTGTAGGAGCTGCAAGTCTAACTTTCCCTGGGGAAAGCTTTGGGTCTAATAAAAAATTAGTTTTTAGTGAATAGGCTTAAGTCTTTCTAATGAAAATGAGACTTTTTATAACTGACAATGATGGAGGTGTAATGATACAGAGCTTTAGTATAATTAAGGGATCCAAGCCCATGAAGACAGGGGAAAGCTTAGTTAACAGAGCATGACAGTTGTAGTTACTAGAAAAAAAATAAAATTAGTTCTTATTTATACCTTACAGGTTGAAACTCCTCATCTCAATCAGAACTGTTATACCTTATTAGAATAAACTCATGCAGTAGAGCAGTCTATCATATTAAATGCCTACATACTATCTTCTGTTCTTGGCTTATTTTATCACTTTTTTTTTACATGACAACTTTATGTGAGGGACAGTATCATCACAGCCAACATGGGGAAAACCTGGGACTCAAATTTAGGTCTGGTCTGGTTTTAAAGCTCATGATATTCATTGTTTTACAGTTAGCTGCTCCTAACCTACTAAGGTATTTTTGCCCTAGAGGACAAATAAGAAAACCTTTTCAGCCATGAAATAAAAGTGTCAATTGTCAGAACTTTGGATTTTTCATAATCAAATCATGTCCTACTCCAGATAAGTTCCTGTAAGCCTTATATAAAGAGTATGATTAAGCTTCCAACTGTGAGTTAGTTCCTCTTTTAAGACTGGCAGTTTCACTGCTTTTTGTTCACATTCATTTGCCTTTTACTTAAATGAAGTACTTAAGAGGTCTGGTACAGTCCAGCAAAGCACAGCCACTGCTCCTTACCTTGGACGAGGGGTATCTCCTTACCACCGCCGTAACCAACAAGGACCTACTGTATAGCACAGGGAGCTATACTCAATATTTTGTAATAACCTATATGGAAAAATAATCTGAAAAGGAATATCTATATCTGTATATATATACACACACGTGTGTATATATATATATATATAAAATGTGTGTGCTCAGTCACCACCAGGCTGTTCTGTTCGTGGGATTATTCCCGCAAGAATACTGAAGTGGGTTGCCATTTCTTCCCCCAGGGGATCTTCCTGACCCAGGGATTGAGCCCATGTCTCCTGCACTGCCAGGTGGATTCTTTACCACTGAGCCACTTGGGAAGCCTATAAATATATATATATATATATAAAACTGAATATATAAAATATATATAAAACTGAATCATTATGCTGCACACCTGAAACTAACACAATACGATAAATTAGCTATACTTCAATAAAAAACAATAAATTTTTAAAGATTAATAAAAAATTAAAAAGTAAAAACTAACAAAAATGGATAATCCTTTGGAAGGTCTCTTTAACTAAAAATAAAAGAAAAGTTATAATTAACATTAGCACTAAGAACAGGGACATAATAACTACAGACCTGGAGAGGTGTTTTTTTTTAAATTATCAGAGAATTACAAATAACTTAATGTTAATAAACCTGAAGATTAAATAAAATGGATGACAGTCAAGAAAATAGGAATTACCAAGGTCAACTCAAGAGGCTTCCCTGATAGCTCAGCTGGTAAGGAATCCATCTGCAATGCAGGAGACCCTGATTTGATTCCTGGGTTGGGAAGATCCCCTGGAAAAGGGATAGGCTACCCACTCCAGTATTCTTGGGCTTTCCAGCTGGCTCAGATGGTAAAGAATTCACCTGCAAAGCAGGAGACCTGGGCTCGATCCCTGGGTTGGGAAGGTCCCCTGGCCATAGGACTGGAAAAGGTCAGCTTTCATTCCAATCACAAAGAAAGGCAATGCCAAAGGATGTTCAAACTAACGCACAATTGTACTCATCTCATTACTTTGTACTCATTACTTTGCTAGTACACGCTAGCAAAGTAATGCTCAAAATTCACGTGAACCAAGAACTTCCAGATGCTCAAGTTAGATTTAGAACAGGCAGAGGAACCAGAGATCGAATTGCCAACATCCACTGGCTCACAAAAAAGCAAGAGAATTTCATAAAAACATCTACATTTGCTTCACTGACTATGCTAAAGCCTTTGACTATGTGGATCACAACAAACTTGTTGAAAATGCTTGAGGAGATGGTAATACCAGACTACCTTACCTGCCTCCTGAGAAATCTATATGCAGGTCAAGAAGCAACAGTTAGAACTGGAACAATGGACTGGTTCCAAATTGGGAAAGGAGTATGTCAAGGCTATATACTGTCACCTTGTTTATTTAACTCATATGCATGGTACATCATGTGAAATGCTGGACTAGATGAAGCACAAGCCGGAATCAAGACTGTAGAGAGAAATATCAATAACCTCAGATGACATCACCCTTATGGCAGAAAGTAAAGAGGAACTAAAGAGCCTCTAGATAAAAGTGAAAGATGAGAGTTAAAAAGCTGGCTTAAAATTCAACATTCAGAAAACTAAGATCATGGCATTCAGTCCCATCACTCCATGGCAAATAGATGGGGAAAGAATGGAAACAGTGACAGACTTTATTTTCTTGGGCTCCAAAATCACTGCAGATGGTGACTGCAGGCATGAAATCAAAAGAAGCCTGTTCCTTGGAAGAAAAGCTATGACAAACCTAGACGACATAATAAAAAGCAGACATTACTCGACCGACAAAGGTCTGTATAGTCAAAGCTATGGTTTTTCCAGTAGTCATGTATGGCTATTCTATGTCATGTATGGAGAGTTGAATCATAAAACTGAGCATCAAAGAATTACTGCTTTTGAACTGTGGTGTTGGAGAAGACTTTTGAGAGTCCCTTGGACTGCAAGGAGATCATACCAGTTAATCCTAAAGGAAATCAACCCTGAATATTCATTGGAAGGACTGATGCTGAAGCTGAAGCTCCAGTACTTTGGCCACCTGACACAAAGAACTGACTCACTGGAAAAAAACCTGATGCTGGGAAAGATTGAAGGCAGGAGAAGAAGGGGACGACAGAGAATGAGATGGCTGGATGGCATCACTGACTTGATGGACATGAATTTGAGTAAGTTCTGGGCATTGGTGATGGACAGGAAAGCCTGGCATTCTGCAGTTCATGGGGTTGCAAAGAGATGGACACGACTGAGTGACTGAACTGAACTGAAGGTGAACTCCACAAAAGTTACGAAAATAACAAAATCCCATAGCAGAAATGTGTAAGATATTCAAAGAACTAGCCACTGAAATATCAGGCACAAGTGGTTTTCTTCTACTAAACAGATGATCTCTACATTATCCATACTGTTCTCAAATTTACAGAATAGCAAGAAATCTTTCTTAATTCATTCTATGAGGCTAGCATATTCTTAATACCCATCTGAACTAAGACATGATTTAAAAAAAAAAAACCTATATATCAATCCTCACTTGTGAAGATGGACACAAAAATCTCAAGTAAAATATCAGCAAATAGAACTTGGTGGATTAGAGCATAATTTATTATGACCATGAAAAGTTTACACCAGCAATGCAAGAATTGTTAAACTACAAAATTTATTAACATAACTTTTTATTTATTCAACAAGTATATTCTAACTGCCTTATATGTGTCTGACTCTATGCTAGGTGCTGGGGATACAGCAGTACCAAATAAGGTTGGTTCATTCCCCTATGGAGCAAGATCCTCATGGGAGAAAGAAACTCACTCAGAAGGAATTAAAGAGTTGGTGAAAGTGAAATAAAATATCAGCAAATAGAACTTGGTGGATTAGAGCATAATTTATTATGACCATGAAAAGTTTACACCAGCAATGCAAGAATTGTTAAACTACAAAATTTATTAACATAACTTTTTATTTATTCAACAAGTATATTCTAACTGCCTTATATGTGTCTGACTCTATGCTAGGTGCTGGGGATACAGCAGTACCAAATAAGGTTGGTTCATTCCCCTATGGAGCAAGATCCTCATGGGAGAAAGAAACTCACTCAGAAGGAATTAAAGAGTTGGTGAAAGTGAAAGTCAGTCAGTGATGTCCAACTCTTTGCAACCCCATGAACTGTAGCCCACTGGGCTCCTCTGTCCATGGGATTCTCCAGGGAAGAATACTGGAGTGGATTGTCATTCCCTTCTCCAGGGGATCTTCCTAACCCAGAGATTGAACCCAAGTCTCTCGCATTGCGGGTGGATTCTTTACCATTTGAGCTACCTGGAAGACTATGGTAAAACTGAGGGAGATTCACTTTAGATCAGGTAGCTAAGGAAGGCTTTTCTCGGAAGGGGCATTTAAGCTGAGTGGAAAAGCAACTGCTTGGGCTTCCATAGTGACTCATTGGAAAAGAATCTGCCTGCCAATGAGGAAGACAAGTGTTTGATCCCTGATCCGGGAAGATCCCACATGCCATGGGGCAACTAAGCTTGTGCACCACAACTACTGAGCTTGTGCTCCAGAGCCTGCGAGCCACGACTACCGAGTCCACAAGCCACAACTTTAGAGCCTGTGCTCCAAAACAAGGGAAGCCACCACAATGTGAAGCTCATGCACCGCAACTAGAGAAAAGCCTGTGCAACAGCAAAGACCCAGCAGAGCCAAAAGGAAATTTTAAAAAATAATAAATTTTAGAAAATGAAAAGCAACTGCTTGAGTGTTCAAAGAACAAGAAGGATGATCAGGAGGCTAGGCCAGGTGCCCAGGGGAGAGAGTGGGAGATGAAGGTAGGAGAAGGTAGATCAAACTGGGTATTGCAGGTCACAGAAAGGAAAGGATTTTATTGTAAGAAGAATGGAAGTCACAGAAGAATATTAAAGGAGAGTGAATGGTGCCATTTTATCCATTATTCACTCTCCACTTAATCCCTAGGATCTACAAGCTGAAAATTTCAAGGGTCTAGGCAAATGTTTGGGATCTGAAAAAATGTATTTACAAGTCCAAAATGCAGAAAGAAAATTATATAATCATAAAAATTAATAAATGCTTCAGTGTCCTCAGACTATAACACCAAGCAACTCCATTCATTAAGCTAAGCATTTCTTAAGTTTTCACTACATTTGAAAATAATTCTCACTTTGCAAAAAAAATGCTATGTTAATCATTAAAAAATCTTAGGGTAATTACAAATTAAGTCAGTTATTTGTAGCCAGAGAATGTCAGAAGCAAAACAATTTAAATTCTTTTAATCTATGATAGAAAAATAAATAAATAAAACCACATAAATAAATAAAGTCACATTTTTAATACAGGATGTGGATACCTTTTAAATTGTTTCCTATAAAATGGGAAAACGTCTCTAAAACTTCCCAGGTAAGCATTCCAATGACCCATGCTGGTCTTACAACCACTCTAGACAGGATCAGAGTTACATGTTCAAAAGCTGATACTGGCTTCCCTGTGGAAAATAAGCTACCGAGGACCATGAGGAGAAGCAGAGACAAGTTGGAAGGCGACCATGGCCTTCTAGGTGAGGGAAGATAGCCTGTATCAAATGGAGGCAGCAGAGGTACAGGGAACACGCAACATATTAAAAAGTAGAAGAGCTTCTATCATAAAGTAACTGGCTACTGCTGTTAATAAGAATGCAATCTGTGACCACAAAGTATAGTAAGGCCAATCAACCCTTTTAAAAATAAGAGTCCAGGTTCTCCCCTCGCAGTCCAGGGTTAGGACCCAGCGCTTTCACTGCTCTGGCCCCAGATTCAATCCCTGGTTGGGGAACTAAGATCCTGTAGCAAGATGGCAGAGACAAAAACAAAAAAATTCCAAATTCTGAAGTCACCATTCATTCATACAGTCACGAACCATTTTTTAGGGATGTACTATGTATTAGGTACTATAACAGAACCAAGCCCAGGAGGGTACAAAGAGGATTTTAACACCCTGAAGGACAGAGATGTTCAAATTCATAATTAATATATGGCATAGTGAGTGCCATAATTAAAATACAAATAAAGATATAAGATAGTTATGCTCTAGGGATACAAAGAACTGCTGTTAAGTGAGAAAAGGTTTCATAGAGGAGGTAAGATTTTAAACTGAGTCTCAAAGAATGAGTTGGAATTTGTCATGCAGAAAACACAGTTTCGAAGAAATTTAATACTGTTTTCCACAGAAGTTATGCCATCTTATAATCCCACCAATAGAGCACAAAGGTTCCAATTTAGCCACATCCTTGCCAACATATTATTTGTTTTTGATTTTTTTTCGATAGTTGTCATCCTGATGAGTGTGAAATGACACGTCATTGTGGTTTTGATTTATACTTCCTTGCTGATTAGTGGTGCTGAGTGTCTTTGCATATGCTTATGGGCCATTTGCTTCTTCAGCGATCAATGCAAAGAAACAGAGGAAAACAACAGAATGGGAAACACTAGAGATCTCTTCAAGAAAATTAGAGATACCAAGGTAACATGTCATGCAAAGATGGGCTTGATAAAGGACAGAAATGGTATGGACCTACAGAAGCAAAAGATATTCAGAAGAGGTAGCAAGAATACACAGAAGAACTGTACAAGAAAGACCTGCACAACCCAGATAATCATGATGGTGTGATCACTCATCTAGAGCCAGACATCTTGGAATGTGAAGTCAAGTGGGCCTTAAAAGCATCACTATGAACAAAGCTAGTGGAGGTGATGGAATTCCAGTTGAGCTATTTCAGATCCTGAAAGATGCTGCTGTGAAAGTGCTGCACTCAATATGCCACCAAATTTGGAAAACTCAGCAGTGGCCACAGGACTGGAAAAGGTCAGTTTTCCTTCCAATCCCAAAGAAAGGCAATGCCAAAAAAATGCTCAAATGACCGCACAATTGCACTCATCTCACATGCTGGTAAAGTAATGCTCAAAATTCTCCAAGCCAGGCTTCAGCAATACATGAACCGTGAACTTCCTGATGTTCAAGCTGGTTTTAGAAAAGGCAGAGGAACCAGAGATCAAATTGACAACATCTGCTGGATCACTGAAAAAGCAAGAGAGTTCTAGAAAAACATCTATTTCTGCTTTATTGACTATGCCAAAGCCTTTGACTGTGTGGATCACAATAAACTGGAAAATTCTGAAAGAGATGGGAATACCAGACCACCTGACCTGCCTCTTGAGAAATCTGTATGCAGGTCAGGAAGCAACAGTTAGAACTGGACATGGAACAACAGACTGGTTCCAAATAGGAAAAGGAGTATGTCAAGG
>SJYC01120234.1:0-18169 GCA_006408675.1 Madoqua kirkii
ACTATGCCAAAGCCTTTGAATATGTGGATCACAGTAAACTGTGGAAAATTCTTCAAGAGGTGGGAATACCAGACCACCTGACCAGCCTCTTGAGAAATCTGTATGCAGATCAGGAAGAAAGAGTTTGAACTGGACAGGGAACAACAGACTGGAAATAGGAAAAGGAATATGTCAAGGCTGTATATTGTCACCCTGCTTATTTAACTTGTATGCAGAGTACATCATGAGAAACGCTGGGCTGGATGAAACACAAGCTGGAATCAAGATTGCTGGGAGAAATATCAATAACCTCAGATATGCAGATGACACCACCCTTATGGCAAAAAGTGAAGAGGAACTAAAAAGCCTCTTGATGAAAGTGAAAGAGGAAAGTGAAAAAGTTGGCTTAAAGCTCAACATTCAGAAAACAAAGATCATGGCATCTGGTCCCATCACTTCATGGGAAATAGATGGGAAAACAGTGGAAACAGTGGCTGACTTTATTTTTTTTTGACTCCAAAATCACTCCAGATGGTGATTGCAGCCATGAAATTAAAAGATGCTTACTCCTTGGAAGGAAACTGATGACCAACCTAGATAGCATATTGAAAAGCAGAGACATTACTTTGTCAGCTAAGGTCCATCTAGTCAAGGCTATGGTTTTTCTGATGGTCATGTATGGATGTGAAAGTTGGACTGTGAAGAAAGCTGAGCACCGAGGAATTGATGCTTTTAAACTGTGGTGTTGGAGAAGACTCTTGAGAGTCCCTTGGACTGCAAGGAGATCCAACCAGTCCATTCTGAAGGAGATCAGCCCTGGGTGTTCTTTGGAAGGAATGATGCTAAAGCTGAAACTCCAGTACTTTGGCCACGTCATGTGAAGAATTGACGCATTGGAAAAGACTCTGATGCTGGGAGGCATTGGGGGCAGGAGGAGAAGGGGACGACCGAGCATGAGATGGCTGGATGGCAACACTGACTCAATGGACTTGAGTTTGAGGGATGAGTGATCTCCAGGAGTTGGTGATGGACAGGGAGGCCTGGTGTGCTGCAATTCATGGAGTCGCAATGAGCTGGACATGACTGACCGACTGAACTGAACTGAACTGATATTATAGGTGTTCATTAAGAATTGCAATAAAAGGGTAAAATAGTGATTCATTTGACCAAGTATTTTTCTTTGTTTTTTTCCTTTCTTTATATATTGAAGTATAGTTGATTTACAATGTCATGTTAATTTCAGGCATATAGCACAGTGAGTCAGTTATACACATGTATATTCTTTTTCAGATTCTTTTCCCATATAGATTATTACAAAGTATTGAGTAGAGTTCCCTGTGCTATATATCAGGCCCTTGTTGACTGTTTTGTATCTACCAGTGTGTATATCTGTTAATCCCAACCTCCTAATTTATCCCTCTCCCCCTTCCTCTTTGGTAATCATAAGTTTGTTTTCTCTGTCTCTGGGTCTATTTCTGTTTTGTATCTTTTTTTTAAGATTCTACATACAAGTGATATCATATTTTCTTTCTTTTTCCGCCTTACTTCACTTCGTATGCTAATTTCTAGGTCCATCCTTGTGGCTGCAAATGGCAATATTTCATTCTCTCATGCTGCAGTCCATGGGGTTGCAAACAGTCAGACATGACTGAGTGACTGAACTGAACTGAACAGCTAAGTAAAATTCCACTTTATATGTTCTATAAATATACAGGCTTCCCAGGTGGCACTAGTGGTAAAGAGCCTGCCTGCCAATTCAGGAGACTTAAGAGACACAGGTTCAGTCCTTGGGTTGGGAAGATCCTCTGGAGGAGGGCATGGCAACCCTCTCCAGTATTCTTGCCTGGAGAATCCCATGGACAGAGAAGCCAGTGGGCTATGGTCCATAGGGTCACAAAGAGTTGGACACGACTGAAATGACTTAGCATGCACCACATCATCTTTATCTTTTTTTCCTCTGTTAGTAGACATTTCATGTCTTCAGTTCAGTTCAGTTCAGTTCAGTTGCTCAGTTGTGTCTGATTCTTTGCAACCCCGTGAATCACAGCACGCCAGGCCTCCCTGTCCATCACCAACTCCCGGGGATCACTCAGACTCATGTCCACTGAGTCAGTGATGTCATCCAGCCATCTCATCCTCTGTCATCCCCTTCTCCTTCTGCCCTCATTCCCTCCCAGCATCAGAGTCTTTTCCAATGAGTCAACCCTTTGCATGACATGGCCAAAGTACTGGAGTTTCAGCTTTAGCATCATTCCTTCCAAAGAACATCCAGGACTGATCTCCTTTAGAATGGACTGGTTGGATCTCCTTGCAGTCCAAGGGACTCTCAAGAGTCTTGAGCTATTGTAAATAGTTGTTTTACCAAGTATTCATTATTTCTCTAAATTCTTATCTGGCTTTTTAGGTAGGAGTAATCTGATTGATTTAATGTGTTTATCTCTTCACAGTGATGTACATGGAGAGCCCAAAGATGTCTGGAACCCATTTAAGAGCTTTCTTAATTTAACTTACTTTATAATTTTAATAGCCACGGATGACGAATTTAGCTTATGGCTCTTCCCATGCTTCATACATAGGAAAGATTATTTCCATATGTGTCACTTTCTCAAGGTGAGTTGTGCAAATTAAAGACAAAAAAAAAGTCTGATCAAGTCATTTTATCATCAGTTAATACTCTTAATGGAGAAGGAAATGGCAATCCACTTTTATTCTTGCCAGGAAAATTCTATGGAGCCTGGCAGACTACAGTCCATAGGGTCGCAAAGATTTGGTCATGACTGAAGTGACTTAGCACATAAGTAACAATACTCTTAAGTGTGGATCCATAAAATAAATATAGGGAATGGTAGCTGCTGCTGCTGCTGCTAGGTCGCTTCAGTCATGTCCGACTCTGTGCCACCCCACAGATGGCAGCCCACCAGGCTCCCCCATTCCTGGGATTCTCCAGGCAAGATCACTGGAATGTGTTGCCATTTCCTTCTCCAATGCATGAAAGTGAAAAGTGAAAGTGAAGTCGCTCAGTCATGTCCGACTCTTAGCGACCCCATGGACTGCAGCCTACCAGGTTCCTCTGTCCATGGGATTTTCCAGGCAAGAGTACTGGAGTGGGGTGCCATTGCCTTCTCCAGGGAACAGTAGACTAGTTGGTTATTCAATTACTGGATTTTTTTTTTAACCAAAATGAATCTTTGAGTTGCATTTTTTTAGAGAGCCTTGACAGTGATAGAACTTTTCTTCTTAAACTTACAGTGATCCTAGAAGTTTGGTATCCCTGATTTTAATCACATGGGTGAATGGTGTAAGACAGTTGAGACCTGTGGCAGATTGCATTCTCCAAAATGCTCACCACAATCCACCCCTTACAATGTGATGCTGATGCTCCTCCTGTTAAGAAAGGCATCTCTGTTTCTTCTTGAATCTGATGGGCCTGTAACTGTGGGGAAAGCGACCCTATGTGACTTGTGAGGCTGTCTCATAAAAGGCTATGATACAGCTTCCACCTAGTGTTTCAACCACTTAGTTCAAAGAAGGCAGGCCACACAGAGCAGCTAGGTGTGGGAGCTCCAGACCACAGCTTTGGCTGACATCCTAGCCGACGGCCATAAACGATGGGCCATGTGAATGAAGAAAGACAGAAGGTGACTCTAGTACCCAAAATTGTCAAGCTGCATGAAAAACAAACTCCAACAGAGAACTTGCCCCTTGAGTTGAGTAAATCTTGAGAATTATAAGAGTTAATAATAGTAAAATGATTGCTGTTCTCCTAAGCTGCGAAGCTTCAGGAAGATACATCGTGCAACAATAGATAACCAGAAGCAGACAGAATGAAGTTCTCTTCAGTTCCCTAGGTCAGCTTTTGTGGTGTAAGATTCCTCAGCATTCTCTTTGTGGGAGGTTTCTTCCTGATCACATGCCATCACATCTTAGAAAGAGGAGTCAAGACTGAACGACTGAACTGCTAACTACATAATTAGCAATCCACAATCACTGTGTCTCTCAGGGCAATCAAGACTGTTGGGAAAACTATAAAAGCCTGATAAAATTAGAGGAATAGTTTAAATTAAAAAAAAGACTAGCATATCAAAAAAGTGATATGAACAACAATTTGAAAAATATAGTATCATTTTTGGTGTAATTTTTTTTTCCCTGTACAGAACTGAGCTCATTGAGGGAATAAATTTTTGTCTGTTTATTTTTTTTCCATAATATATACTTAAAGGTCCATATAGATAAAGCTATGGTTTTTCTAGTAGTCATGTATGGATGAGAGTTGGATCATAAAGAAGGCTGAACACCGAAGAACTGATGCTTTCAATTGTGGTGCTGGAGAAGACTCTTGAGAGTCCCTTGGACTGTACGATCAAACCAGTCAGTCCTAAGGGAAATCAACCCTGAATACTCATTGGAAGGACTGATGCTGAAGCTCCAATATTTTGGCTGCCTGATGTGAAGAGCTGACTCACTGGAAAAGATTCTGATGAAAGATTGAAGGCAAAAGGAAAAGAGGGCAGCAGAGGATGAGATGGTTGGATAGCATCACTGATTCAGTGGACATGAATTTGGGCAAACTCCAGGAGATGGTGATAGACAGGGAGGCCTGGCATGCTGCAGTCCATGTGGCTGCAAAGAGTTGGACAAGACTCAGCAACAGAACAACAACAAAGCCTAGAATGGTGCATGGCACAAAGGCTCAATAAAAATGTGTTGAATGAATGTAAACATATCTGGCAGAATGAAAAGCAAGCTGTACTGACAAAGTTCTATGTGGTTTTTCTTTTTTGTTTTTCAAAAATTTCACTACCACGATTATGGATTCCATGTAAAAGATCATAATGTTCTATTTTAGAAATAATAAAAGCTTTCAAATACCTACATATAAGCATACAGTCAAATATTTATCTAAGCAAAATATCCTCTTAGGGGGAAAAAAATCATTATCAAAAAAATCTCACAAGAGGGCTTTGCATTATGTGGGCAGGGCTAGTAATAAATACAGGCTTCTTTAGTTACTATTTGGGTGCTCTACAAAGTTATCATAGAAAGAGACTTCTGTCAAGGGCTGAATAAATTATTCCACTTATTTTACTGTCATTTTATGATCTCTTTATTTAGGACAGCTGGGACTCCTTTTGTCTGCCAATTTAAAAACATCAGATCAGCAAGTTATACCAAAAAAGGCCCTGAGAGAAAGTCTCTTTCCACCACGTTTGTTCAGTTTCAGTATGGAAAACAGATTTCAGTTTGCTTGCCAAGTCTGATTGGCTGTACTGGTGATTACCTATTATGCTGTGTGGAGAAGGATGCTGAGGGTATGCTTAGCAACGTCTGCCGTGGATCAGGAACAGAGGAGAAGGGGTCTGATTGTCCTGTCAGCGAAACGACTTGGTTGGTTACTGTTACGGAGCCCATCTTGTATCAGGACCTCCTTCTTTATAAGCTCTTGGCCCTAATTAACTCCTCAGGATGAGTTCAAAATGAGACAGGCAGAACAATGCTCCCCAAAGAGGTCTACCTCCTAACCCCGAGTAACAGTCAGTAACTCGGGTAACAGTCACTTTTGACTGAACAGAGCGAGAAAATGATTGCTGACTGCAACCTATCTGGCAGTCTAGTTGGACGTCTCTTCCCATAGTGCACTGCCATGTGAATGTTATGTTACATGGCAAGGGGGCAGATGAAATAAATCACTAATCAGCTAGCCTTCCAATAGGGAGTGGACTGTGAACCATATCCAGGTGGGCCCATTCTAATCACAAGCGTCCTTCAAAGCTCGTGAGAGAGGAGACAAAGCGGGAGCTGCGTCTCTGGAAACGAGAACCAGAGCGTCGGCAGCATGGCGAAGGACCCTGCTTCACCTGGTCAACTCTGGAAAAAGCAGAAAGGGAGCCAAGAGTGAAGGAGAGCGGACTCGAGAAACTGGAAAAGACAAGGCAAAGGAGGCCCCTCTTGAGTTCCCAGAAAGTAACGCACCTGCCAGCACCTTGCTCTTAAACAGGTAGGATCCATGTCCTCTTTCTAACTGTAGAGAAGAAAAAATAATTTTTCTTCTAACTTTCTGAGAGTTCTTGGCTGAGACCTCCTGTATTAAAAGACATTAACAGGAGAAAAACAAGCAGAAGTTTATTAACATGTATACCTCAGGAGACGGGGTTCCCAGTTGGCACTAGTGGTAAAGAACCTGTCTGCCAATACACAGGAGATGTGGGTTCAATCCCCGGGTCGGAAGCTCTCCTGGTGAAGGGCATGGCAACCCACTCCAGTGTTCCTGCCTGAAAAATCCCATGGACAGAGAAGCCTGGCAGTCTACAGTCCATAGCCTTGGACAGAGTTGGACATGACTGAAGCGACTTCAGTCAGTTCCGTCGCTCGGTCCAACTCTTTGCCACCCCACGGACTACAGCACACCAGGCTTCCCTGTCCACCACCAACTCCCAGAGCTTGCTCAAACTCGTGTCCATCCAGTCAGTGATGTCATCAACCATCTCATCCTCTGTCGTCCCCTTCTCCTCCTGCCTTCAATTTTTCCCAGCATCAGGGTCTTTTTCAATGAGTTAGCTCTTCACATCAGGTGGCCAAAGTATTGGAGTTTCAGCTTCAGCATCGGTCCTCCTAATTAACACTCAGGACTGATTTCCTTTAGGGTTGACTGGTTTGATCTCCTTGCAGTCCAAGGACTCTCAAGAGTCTTCTTCCAACACCACAGTTCAAAAGCATCAATTCTTCGGAGCTCAGCTTTTCTTTTCTAGTCCAACTCACATCCATACATGGCTACTGGAAAAACAATAGCTTTGAATGGACCTTTGTTGGCAAAATAATGTCTGCTTTCTAATATGCCGTCTAGGTTGGTCATTGCTATTCTTCCAAGGAGCAAATGTCTTTTAATTTCATGGCTGCAGTCACCATCTACAGTGATTCTGGAGCCCCCCCCCCGGCCCCAAATAAAATCTCTCATTATTTCACTATCTATTCGCCATAAAGTGATGGGACTGGATGTGATAATCTTAGTTTTCTGAATGTTGAGGTTTAAGCCAACTTTTTTGCTCTCCTCTTTCACTTTCATCAAGAAGCTCTTTAGTTCTTCACTTTCTGCCGTAAGGGTGATGTCATCTGTGTATCTGAGGTTATTGATATTTCTCCCGGCAATCTCTTGATTTCAATTTGTGCTTCATCCAGCCTGGCATTTTGCATGATGTACTCTGCATATAAGTTGAATAAGCAGGGTGACAACATACAGCCTTGATGTACTCCATTCCCAGTTTGGAACCAGACTTATTCCATGTCCAGTTCTAACTGTTGCTTCTTGACCTGCATATAGATTTATCAGGTGGCAGGTAATGAAGTGACTTAATATGCACATATCTCAGAAGATAACCAGGAAAATGAGTAATTAAAAGAGGTAACTTTACCATTCAGGATTAAATACCATTTTAATAGGGAAAGGGGAGGTTGGGTGTATACCTCCTGCTCCTCCTCAGTTGCTTCAGTTGTGTCCAACTCTTTGCAACCCCATGGACTGCAGCCTACCAGGTCCTCTGTCCATGGGATTTTCCAGGCAAGAGTACTGGAGTGGGGTGCCATTGCCTTCTCTGTATACCTCCTAGGGGAGAGCAAATAATTCTTATGAAAGATAAATAGGCCCTTGGGAGTACAGATGGGAGACAAGACATTTTGTGACAAAATCTGTCTGGGTATGATGTTAGCCACTAGTCTCCTCCCTGGCTAAGGAAACTCCTGGGCAAGGGAATTTATAACCATTGAGTTCCTTTTGGAGGTTCTGTCTTTAGGCAGATAAGGGGAGATCAGAAAAAAAGCCTCTCCCTGCCTTTGCTGTTTTGCAAGTGCTTATAGCTCAAAATAATCAATATTTTGGGGGAGGCATATTCTGTTACTTTTCATAACATCCAGAATTGTGAGATGAATGTGTGTTGCATAAGACACCAAGTTTCTGGTAATTTGTTACAGCTGCAGCGAAAAAGTCATACACAAAATACGGGTTAGTCTGCCTTTGAAAAGGAAAATGCGGATCCACAGCCTCTCTCCCCATCTCCTGACTCACTGGTTGTCTGGACACCACCTTACAACTCATGGCCATTTTCCTCTAAGAACTTTAGGATCAAGTCTCTCAACTTAATATGTTGTATTCAGTGTGTGAGAAGCACACGGGTTTGACCATTGTTGTTAAATGATCGGTTTAATTTCCCTTTTTTGCAAATAATTCTTGTCTATCCAGTAAGACCACATTCACTGAACAGTTGTAGAGCAATACAAAATCATGTGAAATTGCTGTGCTTTGTAATGTAAGGGAGGAGAGATTAATACTAGCTAGAATTATTAGCAGTGACTTTGGGGAACAACTAAAATCACTAATATTGAATTTTTTAAAATAGTTACTATTTATTAAGAACCAAATATTACTTCACATACATGATCTCATTTGTCTTTAGAACAACCTTCAAAAGAAGGAACTGCTGTTTCTGTTTTACAAATGGGGATAGCAAGGCTCAGTTCAGGAATTAACTTGTCGGAGTTTTGGTAGGGCTGTGGAAATTCTCTTGATGGATCAGATAGTTCCTTTGGGGTAAAACGATTTGTCCTGTGGCCGGCTATTCTCTCAAATCCTGAGCTTAGCGACATACTGCACCTTTTTGGAGGAGCTGCCTCTCCCTTCAGCTTTGGGAATATGCCGATGATTTTATTTTCAACAAATAAGACTGGCTTTATGAAGCAGCAGCACTAAGATTTAATTATAGCCAAAGCAGTGGCCACAGCAGTGCTTCTAAAATTGTCTCACATTTTAGAAGCCCCTGGGAAACTTTAAAATCCCGATGTCCAGGCCACAGTGCACGCCAATTGAATCCTAAGCTGTTGGAGTAGAGTTAGACTTTTTTCTTTTAAAGCATCCAAGGTGATTCCAAGTTTAGGAGCTCCTGATCTACAACCAGGGACTTAATTTGTGGTACTGATAGCCCCACCATGTAACTGGTTTACAATATGCAATTTTCAATTACATAAGCACACCCTTAAAAAAACAACAACTAGTTTATTATGCTCTATCACTATAAAATGAGTTCCTCCAAGTTAGAAGCTTAATAAAATCAGGTTCTCTTATCTACAGATTCATTTGAATGGATTTCTGAGTTTGGAGAAATTTGCTAATTTTTTTTTTTTAGTATATATGTTTTCCATTCACAATTCTAAGGCCTTTGTTCTCTCTACACAAAGCAAAGGCATTCTCTATTTGCATCACTGAAATGTTTAAATAAAGTCTATCTTCCTAGTCTTTTACTATTAAGGTGGTCATATTATATTGACATTAAGACAAAAACTCAGAAGCAGGAAAACCTTTTAAAATGTAGTATAAATAAAGGAAACCCAAACAAAGACACTACCCTCCTCATGGTCTGGGGTAAAAAATTCACAAGTCAAGGGGGCCAGGCAGGAAATCTAAATAAATAAGATGGATTCAGGCTTTTAAAGACAGAACAGGAGAGAGAGTGAGAGAAAGCAAGGAGAGGGGAGAGAAAATGGGGTAGAGACTTTCCCCAGCAGAGGAAAGAGGGGAGAGAAGAGAGGGAAGGAAGGAGGGGTAGAGAACAGAACTTTGGATGTCCATTGTTGCCACATGTTTCAATTTTTTGAGAAACTAGAAATCAGGCCTTTTGAAGTGTGTGTATATATATAATTTAGTATCTGCTCAAGAAAATTTAAACTCTATGTTGAAGGACAGGTTGTAAGAACGAGCAAAGGGATGAGAACCTGGGGAAAAAACCAAGTTCATTATCTATCTGAGGAAATCTGGTGAAATTATTTACTTAGGAGGTTTCGAGGAGAGTGGACATTGTAATAAATACTTCTGCCTCTTGCTTTATTCTAGTCCTTGTCAAACTCAAAACAGACATTCCTTCCCCCTCCCTTTTATTACTTGGTAAGCACGTGCAGACCACATCGACTTTCTCTGACCTCTCCGCTGGGCCCCCTCTCCAACCCCCCTTCCATTTTCCTTCCCTGGGGTCAGATGCTTTCAATTGCTTGTGATAATGACTGGCTCCAGTTGACTAGCTCTGAGGAGGACAGAGATGAGGCCGTCACCTGTGATCCAAAGTGCCTAGAAGCATGTAGACTTTTTAATTCACTAGCCATCGACTTTGAAAAAACCTGCCAATTTCTCAGCGAACATGCTGCCTTTCCTTTCAGCTCCACCCTCTGTTCATTTCCCTGGGGTTAATGGTGAGCTCTTAATTCCATAAAATAAGTGACAGTCAAAAAGGCCGGGATATTTCAGCCCCTTCTGTTGTAAAGATGGCTACCGAAGGTGAAAAGACGGGGGCAATAGTAGTTATCATTTCTAACATCTCGGAATCGGATAGCTGGTGGCCGGAAGAGCACAGCTGGCCTCACACTTCTTGCTCCGCAGGCGGGCAGCTCCCAGGGGCACTCCTCCCAGCTTTCGGGGCCTTTCCAAATTTGGCCCTTTGAACAGTACCGTGCAATAGGCTGGGAAGAGATGATGATTCCATTTTATAAATCATTAATCTAGGTGGCCAAAGTTTCAAAATATATTCAAGGTCAAGTAGCTAGAAGCTAGAATTTTCCCTTGTGTTCAGGATGTTTTTGAGGTAGAGAGTGCCCAAGCCAGTTCTATTTCTTGGGATTCGCAATATCTTTAAAAATGGAGAAATGTCTGAACAAGATCACATTTAATTTTAAACGTTTACAGTTAGCAAGCCATTTTAAACATGATTCCCCACCCCCAAAGGTGACTGTAAGTATAAGCTAACTTGGAGGTAGTGGCTAATGTCTACGTTTCAGACTTAGCCCTCTCTCTCTCCTGAATAGTTTAAGCTTTTTTTTATGTTGCAGGCCTTGGGCTCTGGAGTGGAGTAGGACCCAGAAAATCCTACTCAAGTGGAGCTTAGAGTCTTAATAGGGAGAAGGAGCAAAAAACAGAGAATCAAGATAGTCTGAGATAAATACTCATTGGTATTGGAGAAGGTGATGGCACCCCCACTCCAGTACTCCTGCCTGGAAAATCCCATGGGCGGAGGAGCCTGGTAGGCTGCAGTCCATGGGGTTGCGAAGACACAACTGAGTGACTTCACTTTCACTTTTCACTTTGATGCATTGGAGAAGATAATGGCAACCCACTCCAGTGTTCTTGCCTGGAAAATCCCAGGGACGTGGGTGCCTGGTGGGCTGGTGTCTATGGGGTCGCAGAGTCGGACATGACTGAAGCGACTTAGCAGCATGATGAATGTGAAGACCGAGCAATGAATTTGCAGCAACAAGGAGGGACCTAGAGATTGTCATACTAAGTGAAGTAAGTCAGACAAAGATGGAGAAACAGCATATGACATCCCTTATATGTGGAATATGAAAGGAAAGGATACAAATGAACTTATCAAACGGAAAAAGACAGACTTTGAAAAGGAACATATGGTTGCCAGGGGGAAGGGATGATTATGGACTTCGGGAAGGTCATGCACATTGATATATTTGAAAGGGATAACCAACAAAGACTTACTGTATAGCATACGAAACTCTGCTCAATGTTATGTGCCAGCCTGGATGGGAGGGGGCTTTGGGGGAGAATGGATACATGTATATGTATGGCTGAGTCCTTCCCCTGTTCACCTGAAACGAGCACAATATTGTTAGTTGGGTGTACGCCAGTACAAAATCATTTTGGTGTCAAAAAATTAAAAAAATAGGGCAATGAGATAAAGAGGAATTCAGTTCAGTTCAGTCGCTCAGTCATGTCTGATCTTTGCGACCCCGTGAATCACAGCACACCAGGCCTCCCTGTCCATCACCAACTCCTGGAGTTCACCCAAACTCATGTGCATTGAGTCAGTGATGCCATCCAGCCATCTCATCCTCTGTCATCCCCTTCTCCTCCTGCCCCAATCTCCAATGAGTCAACTCTTCAGATGAGGTGGCCAAAGTATTGGAGTTTCAGCTTCAGCATCAGTCCTTTCAATGAACACCCAGGATTACCAGTAGGTCAAGCCAGTTTTTCACTCTAATAAAGTATTGGCTTGAGGGTCAAATTTTTATGAGCTGTTTCAGGTCATCTAGCAGTCTCATGGATATTGAAGAATGCCAGCTGCCGCTGATCGACACAAGCTCACAAATACAGATCTGCACACCTGAGGGTACAGATGTGGATGTGGGCAGTGTCACTGTGATGTAACATTACCCGTTAACAGTGGAACAAAACAGGGATTTGTTGGATCTCTCCAAGGAAGTTACCCATACAGCTATAGGTGTGCTTAGTCACTTAGTCGTGTCCAACTCTTACGACCCCATAGACTGTAGCCTGCTAGGCTCTTCTGTCCATGGAGTTCTCCAGGCAAAAATACTGGAGTGGGTTGCCATTTCCTTCTAAAAATTATACAAATATTAATATTGAAGTTGCCGTTGCTAAAGCAGTTTGAACACTGACTTGTGACAACCTATGATTGAAGCCTGTGGCTCCTGCTATTGAATAATCCCCAATGAAAGTAAGATATCAGTCTTTAAGGACAGATTTGATTTTTGGCAGGAACCAAAACTCTTTCGGGGTGGGGGGATGGGCAATTCTGGATAATACTATTTTGGTTTACAAATAAAATTTGAAGCAGATCTAAAAGTATTTTGATCAATGAAAAAGGGGAGGTGTCTGTTTTGAAAAAGAAGTTATTTTGAGGGAGACAACACTGTTTAAATATATTCAGATATATTTTCATAAGTCTTTCATGTATGCAACATGACACTTCTTTTTCATAGTGACTTTATTTTTAAAATACATAGTTTAAAAATTGAAGTATAGTTAATTTACAATGTTGTGTTAATTTCAGGTGTATGGCAAGTGATTCAGTTATGTGTATATAGTCTTCAGATTATTTTCCATTAAAGGTTATCACAAGATTCTGAATATAGTTTCCTGTGCTATAGAGTAGATCCTTGTTGTTTATCTATTTATACATAGAAGTGTGTATCTGTTAATCCCGAACTCCTAATTTCTACCTCTCTTCCCCTGCAACATAACACTTATTAATTTTTGACTAGACAGAGATTTCTGGTAACCAGGAGCTGGTTGCTAACAGGTTAATAGTCATTAATTTTAGTTCTTTTTTGCGTTATTTCTAACAAAGTCCACTAATGAGGACTCTGTCCTTTTATTATTCATTATAGCCTTAAATGAAGGATTTTTTAGATTTTCCCCTGCTCGCTACCTCTGACTTTTTCCAGACAACATTCCAGAATCTTAGATCATAATGAAAACTGGAAGAAATAATATGTCTCCCTGTAAACACCTCATTGTTTTCAAGACATTTTCACACTCGGTTTTTTTTAAAGCACCCTGCAATGGGCAGAGGAGGGATTATTATCCTATTTTACAAATGTTTAAATGGAATCTTTCAAAATATAGAAATATATACAAGGCTACATAACTGTGTCCCGGAAACAAAGCTTGCACAGTTCCACTTAGGTTCTACAGATTTTCTAGAAAAAAACTTTGCTATAAAGGTTGAAGAGATGGCTTGGGAAAATTTATCTGATTTTAAAATTCAGGATATTTTTGTCATGTTTATCACAATTTACTCAAATAACTTGAAGAATTTTGTGTGTTTGTATTTTAGTGTTTTCGAAATCCTGAAGCTATTTTTAAACAATCTGGTATTTATTTTGGATTCTAATCCAGAGTGTATTCACTGCAGTTTTCCTTCCATTGGTCAGCTACTTCTGTGTTAGCTGTTTATCAGGACAGCGCTCAGTTCAGGAGAGATTTGAGGAGGACAACTCAGTAATTACTGCTATTTTTGCTATTCAGCATTTGACAGATACTTTTTAAAGAATGGTTCAGGAGGTAATACTACTGATGATCACTCCACTGAAATTATAGTCTTTGTTAAATCACAGGAAAGCCATTCTCTCTTTCTCTTTTTCAACGTAAAGCAGCTCTTCTAGGTGCTGGAATGTATAATTTAAGGCTCTATCCTACTTTTTATTTTTCCAAAGCACTTGCACATATGTTATCTCTATATAATCCTGTGAGTGGGAAGACTGTCTTAGCTACAATTCCTCTGGTTTTCAGATTAGGAAAAAAAGAGGCCACTTTTTCCCTGTGTCATGTAGACAATTAGTGGCAGACCAAGAGCCCTAAGTCCCACTTGGCCTCTCAACCGTGCTTTCCGTATGTTGACATAATGGAAGAGTGATGATTATGGCCAACCATCTAGCATTTCAATATTTGGGAAAATAACAGTCTGCATTGCTTCCTTCTCTGCCAGCTGCCAGCTCCTTTCCATCTTGATCCACAAGAAAAATTCCTTGAATCTTAGATGTTAGGAACTCCTCTTTGATTTAAAACATTGGCTCCTTCATCAGAGTCCTTGTTGTCTATAGGATGCATTTGCCTCTTGGTTTACATTTAATTCAGCTCTCAAGTAAGACTTTTCATCTGATTTTGTTTTGTTTTATGTGTTTAACCCATGGTGCCAATTAACAGGGTGTTTATAGATAGGGACTGTATTTTTCCATGTGCAATCTTGAATTCAACCATTAGTTCTATTTCTTTGTCAAAGTATTGAGTTTGACTTTGTAAGATGTATGTTTAAAGAAATACTTTTTCTTTTTTTCATCTTTCTCATTAGTTAGTCATTTCTCCTACCAGAAGGATGGGCAGCAAGGACCACTGCCAGATGCTGAATTCTGTTTACATGCCATACTTAATTTTCTTCATAGTGAAAGGATCTCCTTTCGTTTCAGATTAATGTCCAGATTCAAATGGTAAAGTTTCAAATGACTATTAGCAGGACCAGCTGCATTATTTGTAGAGTCCAATGCTGAATGAAAATGTGGGTCTCTTGGTTCAAAAAGGAGGGGCAGTGCCATTAAAGGTACTAAAATATAAAGTTTTCCTTAAAAATATTTTATTATTATAAAGCATAATAATGGTAATAATGATGCATGAGTAACAACATAAACTTATAAATTGCAAAAAAAATTTTTTGGTGTCAAATTTTACATATTAAAACAGTACATTATTTTTTTCAGATTTTTCAAAATTTATTTTTGCCACATTTACTTCAGATAGTTTAAATAAATAAAAAATTGCAAGTAAAGTAGCAGCCCCTTTTGTATCTCTTTCCAGTAATTCTCTCCCACCTCAGATGTGAATGGTATCCTGAGTTTGGTGTTTGTTGTCGTCACGTTTTTATCTTTTAATGATGTCTTCATAAACTTAAAAGGTTGTGAAGAATTTTTTTGTAGGTGTTCATATTTCAAATTAACTGTTTAGGTTAAATTTTTAAAAATGTAGTCTTTCAAATTTCTGACTGTAATGGTGTGTTTTTTGATTTCTGTTTTTAGTTCTTTCAGTTTTTGTTTTACGCCCTTTGAAGCTTTGTCATCAGTGCATGTTGTTATGTGTTCTGAAGGACTTGATTCTCTTTTTTTTATGATGCAGCAATCCTATTTTTCTTTCTAATACTTCTTATTTCGAAGTCTGCCTTGTCTGATGTTAATATAATCAGTTCTGTTTTATCTTAGTATTTTCCTGTTTTATTTTCCTTCATCCTTTTATCTTTAACCTATCTGTGTCTTTATACGTAAAGTAGGTTTTCCACAGCAATCATATAGTAGGATCTTGTTTTTTCTGCAGTGTGGCAGTCTTTGTCTTTTAATTGGAGTATTTAGCACCATTTACATGCAATTATTGAAATGAAAGTGAAAGTGTTAGTTGCTAAGTCCTGTCCAACTCTTTGAGACCCCATGGACTGTAGCCCACCAGGCTACTGTGTCCATGAATTCTTCAGGCAAGAATGCTGGAGTAGGTTGCCATTTCCTTCTCCAGGGGACCTTCCTGATCCAGGGATCGAACCCATACCTCCTGCACTGCAGGTGGATTCTTTAGCATTGAGCCACGAAATAGTCATTATTGATATTTATGTCTTATATATCTATTATATATATAAGTTAAATTCACCCATTCCAGTCCATTTTAGTTCGCTGATTCCTAGAATGTTGATGTTCACCCTTGCCATCTCTTCTTTGACCACTTTCAATTTGCCTTAATTCATAGACCTAACATTCCAGGTTCCTATGCAATATTGCTCTTTACAGCACTGGACCTTGCTTCTATCATCAATCACATCCACAACTGGGTATTGTTTTTGCTTTGGCTCCATCCTTTCATTCTTTCTGGAGTTATTTCTCCACTGATCTCCAGTAGCATATTGGGCACCTAATGACCTGGGGAGTTCCTCTTTTGGTATCCTATCATTTTGCCTTTCATACTGTTCATGGGGTTCTCAAGGCAAGAATACTGAAGTGGCTTGCCATTCCCTTCTCCAGTGGACTGTGTTCTGTCAGCCCTCTCCACCATGACCCGCCCGTCTTGGGTTGCCCTGCAGGCATGGCTTGGTTATTTCATACTGTTCATGGGGTTCTCAAGGCAAGAATACTGAAGTGGCTTGCCATTCCCTTCTCCAGTGGACTGTGTTCTGTCAGCCCTCTCCACGATGACCCGCCCGTCTTGGGTTGCCCTGCAGGCATGGCTTGGTTTCATTGAGTTAGACAAAGCTGTGGACCTAGTGTGATTAGATCACCTAGTTTTCTGTGAGTATGGTTTCAGTGTGTCTGCCCTCTGATGCCCTCTTGCAACATCTACCATCTTCCTTGGGTTTCTCTTACGTTGGGTGTGGGGTATCTCTTCACGGCTGCTCCAGCAAAGCACAGCTGTTGCTCTTTACCTTGAACGAGGGGTATCTCCTTACCATCTCCATTCCTGACTTTCAATGTGGGATAGCTCCTCTAGGCCCTCCTGAGCCTGCACAGCCACCTCTCCTCGGGTAGCTCCTCCCAGCGGCCACCCCTGGCCTCGGGCTCAGGCTCAGGGTGGCTCCTCAGGGTCACTGCCCTTGGCCTTGAGCATGAGGTGGCTCCTCCCAGCCGCCCCTGACCTCGGTCACAGGGTGCCTCTCCCCGGCCGCCCTTGACCTCGGATGTGGGGTGCCTCCTCGCGGCTGCCCCTGACTTCCAACACGGGGTAGCTCCTCTCGGTCACCACCCCAACCTCAGACACAGGGTAGCTCCTCTCGGCTGTTCCTCCACCATCACAGCCTGGCTCTCTAGGCTGCTGCCCCAGACCTCGGCCATAGGGTAGCTCCTCTTGGCAGCGCTTAGTGCACTGGCCCAGCTCTCACAGCTGCCCACGCTTAGTGCGACTGGAATGGGTGAATTTAACTCAGATGACCATTATATCTACTACTGCGGCCAGGAGTCCCTCAGAAGAAATGGAGTAGCCATCATGGTCAACAAGAGAATCTGAAATGCAGTACTTGGATGCAATCTCAAAAATGACAGAATAATCTCTGTTCATTTCTAAGGCAAACCATTCAATATCACAGTTATCCAAGTCTATGCCCCAGCCAGTAACACTGAAGAAGCTGAAGTTGAATGGTTTTATGAAGACCTACAAGACTTTTTAGAAATAACACCCCCAAAAGATGTCCTTTTCATTATAGGGGACTGGAATGCTAAAGTAGGAAGTCAAGAAACACCTGGAGTAACAGGCAACTTTGGCCTTAGAATGCAGAATGAAGCAGGGCAAAGACTAATAGAGTTTTGCCAAGAAAATGCACTGGTCATAGCAAACACCCTCTTTCAACAACACAAGAGAAGATTCTACACATGAACATCACCAGATGGTCAATACCGAAATCAGATTGATTATATTCTATGCAGCCAAAGATGGAGAAGCTCTATACAGTGAACAAAAACAAGACCAGGAGCTGACTACAGCTCAGATCATGAACTCCTTATTACCAAATTCAGACTGAAATTGAAGACAGTAGGGAAAACCAACAGAGCATTCAAGAATGACCTAGATCAAATCCCTTATGATTATACAGTGGAAGTGAGAAATAGATTTAAGGGACTAGATCTGATAAGAGTGCCTGGTGAACTATGGAATGAGGTTTGTGACATTATACAGGAGACAGGGATCAAGACCACCCCCCTGGAAAAGAAATGCAAAAAAGCAAAATGGCTGTCTGAGGAGGCCTTGCAAATAGCTATGAAAACAAGAGAGGTGAAAAGAAAAGATATAAGTATCTGAATGCAGAGTTCCAAAGAATAGCAAGAAGAGATAAGAAAGCCTTCTTCAGTGATCAATGCAAAGAAATAGAGGAAAACAACAGAATGG